>PVKC010053280.1:0-10138 GCA_004027635.1 Crocidura indochinensis
GAGGGAGGGGAGCATGCTTCCGGTCAGTAACAAGCAGAGGCAGTTGCATCTGTTATGTCTGAAATTTAATAGCAACTAAAAGTGTTTCAGATGATATGGGAAAAGAATGATTTGGTGTTTGAAACCAGGGTCAAGGATATCAAAGGATTAAATATCAAAACAAAACTGCACACCTACTTCAAGGAGACAAGGCTGAACAGGAAGAAGTAGGCATGGCAGGCAGGAGAAATCAGGGCAATGAGCTTCAGGAAACAGGACAAAGTTCTTTTATGCCTAAGAGTGGTTTGGTGATAGAGGAGACATAGATTAAAACGCGTGTTTGCTTGCAATTAGAACCAGGTAGAAGAACCTGAAGTCAAAAAGTATATAGAACAACACGTAAGTAAAACACTCCATGACATCGAGACTAAAGGCATCTTTAAGGAGGAAACAGCACTCTCCAAACAAGTGGAAGCAGAAATAAATCAGATGGGACTATATTAAGCTGAGAAGCTTCTGCATCTCAAAGGAAATAGTGCCCAGAATACAAGAGTTACCCACTGAGTGGGAGAAACTATTCACTCAATCCCCATAAACCCTGATGAATCTGATTCTATTTTCTCCTTTTTCTGGCTTCCGGTTAAGGCTGCCCTTTACCACAGGTGTCTATTGAGTTTCCAAATCAGGAAAGTATGGTGCTAGCCCACCTCAAAGTTCTGAGTGATTGGAGTAAATGTTGCATTGTTGACAGGTGAAATGCTGCTACCTTTCAGCTTGTCTTCATTACAAGTCAGATACTCACTTTCTTGGAATGTCTGGTTGAGACTAATCATGTTCATGGGGAAGTAGATATTCACAGGCGTGCTGTTGGTGCTCAGGACTTAGACTTACACTTGGGTGGCAGAGGGAAAGAGTGGGAGCATGTTGTCAATTTCCACCTAGTCAATGGTGGCCATCATGAAAGCCATGACAGCCAGGAATATCCCTACCATCATCTTCAGGAAGGTGAATTTGATGCCACACTTTGCATCACTTCATCCATGATGGAGACTATGATGACAATCAGGATGGCATTCATGGTCTGCATCTGGTCCACCTGGATTTCAATTTTTCCCATTGTGCCACTCATAGTTGTTGCTTGCAGAATTCACCTGGAGCCCTGCTGATTGAACAGGACCCCAGAATATATGCAGCGAGATATACAGGAATATCACTCTGGTGGCCGTCTTGATCTAGCAGATGAGCTGCTTGTATTTCTCTGAGGCCTAGTCCAGCCAGTGTTCTCTCTTGGGAAACTGCTTACTCCAATGCTGAAACCTATTTTTGGCGGCAAAACCGATGATGCACTTGGTGACCTTGGCTACGATGTTGTTGGGACTGGGTCTTTTTATGTATCCTGCTGCCAATGACAAACACATCAGAGACAGTCTTGAGGGTTACAGGAATGCCTGAAAGCTAGCAGGTAGCAAGCCTGCTGGCTGTGAATCCCACATGTTTACACTCTGAACATGGGGGGTGATGATCATGGAGAGCAGACTTCCAACATCGAGGGCCAAATGAAAGATGGAGAAGAACTAGTTTCTCATTCTCCTGATTTCTCTTCAAACTGATCCCTACCAAAGGCTGATACACGTGCTTGATTCTCCAGTCCCCAGAATGATCATGATCATGCTGATCATGGAGAGAGCCACATGTATGGAGATGTTGCTGGACTGGCTGCTGGAGTCCCAGTGGGTGAGGTCACCACTGGAGCTGATGGCTGTTACCACCTGTCTGGTGGTGTAGACAATGGGGAGTGACACAATCATCCTAAACTTCCCCAGCCGGGAGTCAGTGATGAGCACCTCCAGGATGGGGATCAACGTAGCACAGCGTCACGAAGGTGTGGTAGACGGCTGTGGATAGCTCATCATCCCAGCCCATAAAGTTCTGGAAGTACAGAAATGAGCAGCGCTTGCAAGCCATAGTAGGAGAATCTCTCGCAGAACTCATTGATGACAAAGAAGAAGGTAACCGAAGCAACTCTGTGACTTGGATGTCCCCCTGTTGCATGGCTCCTTAAGCTCCTGAAGCCACCTAAAGACTGGTAATGCCACACCTCTGACTCAGTTTCCAGACCCTGCTACTGCTGGATTTTTATGGAGGTATAATAAAGAACATTTAGATTTCAAGCAATAGATTGGTCACTTTAAGGACCAATTTATATATAGTGTATTTAATTATATACTATATAATAATATATAAAGAATATATAAATATATATTTATATACTATATAAATAATATATATTATTTAATTATATGAGTATTTCCATATTTTATTATCATTCTATTATATTTAGTCATACTCCTTTAAAATTTCTCTATAAACTTCTTTACAACCATAAATATATTGTGATGCATAAGAAAGTGTTTGCCAAGGTGCATTAAAAGATAGTCTATATTGTCCTTTCCTATATGCTCTATATTAAGCGTAACACTTATGCATCCATCTTTCTTAAAACTTTTATAAACTTAGAGAGTTCTATTGCTTTTTTTCTATTTTTATTTTGAGCCACACCCAATGATGCTCAGGGGTTACTCCTGGCTATGCACTCAGAGATTGCTCCTGGCTTGGGGACCATATGGGATGCGGGGGGGTGAAGAAATCGAACTATGGTCTGTCCTAGGTCAGCTGCATGCAATGCAAAAGTACTACCGCTGTGCCATCGCTCCAGCCCATTCTATTGTTTTTATTGAATGATCAGTAGATCACATTATTGCAGAATTTCAGTGTTCTAGATTAGCACCTCTATATGTAGATAGGATTCATCACCCCCATTGTCAAAGTCCTAGTACTATTCCACCCTTATCAAGTTCCATCTACCAAAACTCCTACAGGACACCATTTTCCACCAATAACCACTATAATTTTCATCAAGTCTGAGTTAGTTTTTTTTCCTGAGTTAGTTAATTTGCTTTATCTACTTATAGTGTGCATGTAAGTAAAACAGACCATTCTTTTTGTATTTTTAATGGCAGATTAGAATTCCATTGAGTATAAATATAGACACATATATGTATACCTGTATATCAGTTTCTCATATTTTGATGAATGTTTAGGCTAATTACATATTTTGACTATTAAAATAGTGCTGCTATCAACATGTACAAATATCTTTATGAATTAATATTCAGGAAAATGCCTAGGAGTGGTATTATTCAATCATATATTTTCATTTTTAGTTTTTAAAAGGACTATAAAAATTTCCATAGCAACTGTGCCAACTTACATTCTCACCAACAGTGTACTTGAAATACATGGGGGCAGAGCAATAGTATAGAGGGTAGGGTGATTGCCTTGCATGTTGGCATATGCATGTTTGATCCCAAGCATCCCATATGGTGCCCTGAACCCAGGCATGATCCTTAAGCAGAGCCAAGAGTAAGCCCTGTACACTGCTGGGTATAGTCCAAAACCAAAAATAAGTTACTTACTAAAATGATAAAATATGGGCAATATTATTGTTGGTAGAGTCTTGGCAAAATAGCACTTTCCCATATTGTTTTATGGGAAAGTAAATTAGTAAAATGTATTTGGAAAACACTATAAATAACAAAGCTGAACATACATATAGCCTGTGTATTAGCAATTCTACTTCAAGTGGAATTGTGTATAGATTTAGAAATGTTTTTCAAAATATACATGAATTCAATACTATTGAATTCAATATACAGTATTCAAAACTTGAAATTATCCCAGTGTCCATAAAGAGAAAAAGATAGACTAATATGATATTTTAATTTTTATTTATTTTTAATTTTATATTTTTGGCTTTTGGGGCCACAACCGGTGACGCTCAAGGGTTACTACTGGCTATCTGCTCAGAAATCGCTCCTGGTTTGGGTGACCATACGGGACGCCAGAAATTGAACCCAGGTCTGTCCTGGGTCAGCCATGAGCAAGGCAAACATCCTACTGCTGTACTATCACTCCAGACCCTAGTATGGTATTTTTATATATTCAACAAGAGTAAGTACAACTCATAAAAAAACAGGAGTAAATCTCTAAAACATAACACTGATCAAAGGATATAAATTGGAAAATATTTACTATATATAACATAATTTGGGTTCAGAATATATAAAAGGCTATAGATATCTCAATTAGTTGATGACAAAATAACAGGCCTTTTATCCAAGAAGACATCAAGAATGGTGATGATCTGCTGTAAGATTAGAAAGGATAACCTGAGAGGATAACAGTGATGGCATGATTTCATGATTGTCCTAGCTCATCATTTCCCTTAATAACAGAGCAACTAAAACTATAAAACCAAACACTCAGACGAAACCAACAACAAATGCTGAAAAGACACAAAAAAAGAAAAAAAAAAAAAAACAGTTGCAAGAACCAAATCATTCCATTATCATCATCATAGAAAGAGAAGGGGGGAAAATGGAACTACTGCTTTGGAGAGCTAAGAAGAGGAGAGCCCCAAGCCTGCCATAGGACCTGAGGACAGAGGTCCTAGAGACAGTCACCAAGTTGATGACCTAAGAAGGGGACTATGATCTGAGCAGGGGACACACTAGCTGGTACTCCCTTCAATGACAGCTCCCTTTGAGGGGTAATGGAAGGAAGGGAAAACAAGCACACAATATACCTGTGGCTCCTATTATTGGAATTCAAACAAAGGAGAATTTCCAGCAAGGTCTGAATTGTACTTTTTTTTAAAATTTTTTAAAATTTATTTAAAAAATTGTATCACATAATTGACATAACTGATCATAACACATTTGTTTTAGGATAAAAGAAAGCGAAGTTATTAAGAAATAGAAAATAGATAATTAAAAAATGGAAAGAGAAGGGAAGTCATTAGCAGTTATGTTTGTGAAAACTATCACCAATAAAGTCGTTAATACAAATAGCTGAAGATTTAGTACGTCCTTTTTTCTTCTTTAGAGATGGAAAATACCCTAAATAAAAAAGAAAAAAGAAAAAAGAAGGTGTGGGGGGCAGTTTTCATTTGCGTAGGCACAGTAATATATGTTAGAAACTGGAAAGAAAGATCTTTGACCTAAAAAACAGGGAGATCTTACCTCCAAAGTATTTTGGCATAAGACCCACTCAAGGTTCCCGGCATTCTCGGTTGTCCAACCCCCAAGTCATTCTTGGTGGTCAGCTCTTCAGCCTCACAGTTATTGCTGTCAGGCTTCTGTAGTTATAGATCCTGGTTTCTATACAGGTCCTATGTCAAAGTCCTGGTAGTGTGAATTGTACTTTTATTTGAAATATTATAAATACAGTTCCTGGGATGGTTTATTATATAACAATTAATCTTACCCCCCTGGTTAACTCAGAAAATCTACACCAGCAGTCTACCCTAGTAGGCTGACCCTGAGTTAACAGAAAAAACTGATTTGTAGGGAATGGGTCATCTATGTCTCTCTGACCACTTTGGTGGTCCTTTTCCTTCCTGCTAAGCGTGCAATATCTTGACCTCAGCAATGGCAGCAGTAGCTACAGTGAAGAGTTCAGTTGGCAGTCTTTGAAAACATTTTTTTTTTTTGCAGTGGTAAGCAGGATCAGGTAGTTTACAATTAATCTGTATTACTCAATTTGTACACGAATGAACCAGGTCCAAATACCACTGATAAAACTATAACTAATTTGAATAGAACTTAAAGAAAAATGTACTTTTAAGTATGGAAAACTGACAATGTGGGGGTGGCACATGATGTGAGGTTTTTATTGAATTGGATTTATTACTCTCAGCAGCATAATTATTTCATTTTTATTGGTATTTATTTGATCTATTTGAATTTTTAGATCCATATTCATTACTAAATGTATGATTACGGGCCCACTGGATATTATTTCTGGCTTGAAGTTTACTTTTTCCAGTTAAAAAGGAAAAAAACACATTTTAGTTTTGTTTCATAGAATGAAATACTGCTCATCTGTGAGTAAAGATGGGATGATCTTGCAGTTTGTGAGACAGAAAGAAAAAGAAGAATAGCGGTCCAGAGAGATAGCATGGAGGTAAGGTGTTTGAAGGTGTTTGCCTTGCATTCAGAAAGTCGGTGGTTCGAATACCGGCATCCAATATATCCAATATGGTCCCCTAAGCCTGCAAGGAGTGATTTCTGAGAGTAGAGCCAGTAGTAACCCCTGAGCGCTGCCAAGTGTGACACCCCCCCCCAAAAGGCTAATAGCAAATAATTCCACTCAAGTTTTGCTTTGTTTCATAGAATGAAATACTGCTAACCTGTGAGCAAAGATGGATGATTTTGCAGTGTGTGAGACAGAAAGAAAAAGATTAATAGCAAATAATTCCATTCATATATGGAGTGCAAAGAAACAAGGCAAGGGATTAAATAATCTCCAGTGCAAACAACCCTGAGATATGGTCATCAGAACTTGGATCTGAGGGAGCTAGAGGTGGGGTGGGGGAACCTTGGAAAGAAAGTGAAAACTTCTATTGGAAGAAAAGTATCCTTTACTGCCTGATTTAGAAAATTCACTTTAAATTCCAACCTTTAATTACTAATACCAATAAAGAGAACACACAAAAAAATGATAAAGACAAAGCTCCATTTATTATCATATCAAACACTTTCATGGCATTCAAAATAAACTATGTCTTGGAAATGGGTTAATTAACATTTTGTTTTGTTTTGTTTTGTTTTTTGGGCTACACCCACTGACGCTCAGGGGTTACTCCTGGCTATGCACTCAGAAATCGCTCCTGGCTTGTGGGACCATATGGGATGCCAGGAGATCAAACCTCAGTCCGTCCTAGGCTAGTGCATGCAAGGCAAACGCCTTACACTATGCGCCACCACTCCAGCACCTGATTAATACTTTTTAAAATGAGCACGTTGTGACAAAATCTTGAATAAAAAGAAAGAGAATCAAAGATATACTTCATATACAGCCAAGAATAAAAATAAAAGCAAAGTGATAGGATAAAAGACAAATGCTAAGTAAGCAATTTAAGAAACTTTGATTCTACCCACGATATGCCCTTCCACTGGTGTATGTATATATACACACACACATATACCATATATAAATATCCTGATATATGTTACCATATATACATATAATGCAAATATGATAATAATTTAAAGAAAAAGGCCTTGCCAGACTTATTAAAAGAAATTTATGAAAAACTTCAAATACTTTATAAATACTCTTTAAAAGTTTTATACTTTCTGATTCTATTCAGTAAAATGTTCTTATAAATCAGACTGTTCATTTTTTTTTCTTTTTTTCCCCCAGCCATACCCAGCAGTGCTCAGAGAACACTCCTAGCTCTGAGCTCAGGGATCACCACTCGAGATGACTTAAAAGGATCAAAAAGGGATGTAGGGATCAAACCCATCAGCTGCATGCAGGGCAAGCACCCTACCTGCTTTCTTATCTCTCAAGTTCCCAGACTGTTTTCTTAATATTATTTCTTTTTCTTTTCTTTCTTTTCTTTTTTTTTTTTTTTTGGTTTTTGGGTCACACCTGGCAGTGGTCAGGGGTTACTCCTGGCTCCATGCTCAGAAATTGCTCCTGGCAGGCACGGGGGACCATATGGGGCACCGGGATTCAAACCGATGATCTTTGGCATGAAAGGCAAACGCCTTACCTCCATGCTATTCCTTAGTTGTTTGTTTTCTTCCTTTCTTTCTGAGTGTTTCTTCCTATGCCTGGTCAGTCAATACCATATGTGTCCTCAGAGAAAGAGAATTACAGCACAAACTGGCAAAGGTCTTAGTTTTGTTCCATCAAGTTTTGAATTCAAACTCTGAATTGTTGAATTGACATATTTTGTCACTCCACGTTCAAATTTTATGCTATCCCCATCCCCAATAGGTTTCTTATAAATATAACACTTTTTGTAAACATTTGTAAAGCTGTTATTTTAAATAGATTTTCCCTTAAACTAAATGCTTCAGAGAAAAATTCTATCACCATATGCAGACCCCTCCCCCCCCAAATAAATACGTTTTCCTGTGAAAAGCCAGAAATACCCAATAACGTGAAAGCTTTCTCTTAACTCAAGACTGCCCCCACTATTCAAAGCATATGATTACACGGGGAAAAAAGATGTTCTTTGTTTCCTCAGAGCTCATCAGATGTGCTGTTCATCTTTGGAGATTCGCATTCTTCACTGGCATGACAACCTTGAAGGATGTCCTTATAGTGGTTCTTCAGGTCCTCGTACAAGCAAATGGTTTCTTGTGAGTAAGCCAATGGCAACACCTTTTCATTCAATAACATTTGCACTTGGAATTCTTCTTTAGGAGTCTTAGCGTTTTTACAGTGGTAAAGAACAAATATCAGATTTGAGGCATAGGGGACAATGTGACCACTTCGGAACTTCCGATGCATTTGTTCCTTGTAATTGTAAGCAGTTAAGGGTTCCTTGTCTTTGAAGTAGCCCATGAGAGAAAGCAGAGGAAGGAGGGTCTCTGCATGACCAAACTGCAGGACGACTGGAGAAGAAACTGGCTGAGACCTTAAAAGAGAAAGCAAGAAGATGTATTTCCGGATGCGATCATAAAAATATTCATGTCACAGGCTATAACTGCACAAAAAGTATTATGCTACTTCCTTTAACCTAGATCAGTATATTTTATCAATATGGCTGAATTTCTGTGTGGCAGAAAACAGCCCTTTCATAGTAAAAATTAAGATTCAAAATTCAGAATCATTAGAGTACTGCAAATGGATCGAAAACATTGCACATGACCATTATTCTTTAGGTTTGAAGAAAGCAGTCTTTTTTTTTTTTTTTTTTTTTTTGAGCCACACCTGGCAGCACTCAGGGGTTACTCCTGGCTCTACACTCATGGCAGGCGTGGGGGTTCATCTGGGAATGTCAGGGATCGAACCCAGGTCAGCCGTGTACAATCAAACGCCCTACTGTTCTGCTATCGCTCTGGCCCAAAGAAAGTAGTCTTCACTTTAGATTAAGGAACTTGAAACAAAGTTTTATATTCTGAAACTTTCTGTGAATGAAACTCAACAATACCGATAAATTCAGATTTTTGTGAATTGACTTGTCATGCAATGTCACCCACACCTAGAGAATAAGAATAAGCAATATTCAGCACATTAAAAAAAATCAAAACCCAAGTATAGAAAGACAGGTAATTCATTTCAATCATTTTAATAACTGGCTTGGATACAATATTCAGAATAGAGCCATAATACAGTAGATAAACAACCTACTCTAGCTAAAATAATATCTTTATTGTTAAAAGTCACTGCCAGAAACACAACAACTTTTGATAGTAGGTAATAAGTCACTAATATCTCCCAAGTTTCCATGATTTTTTTTCAACAAAACTTTTGAAACTAAGTTGCAGCAAACGACTACTTTATCTTTCCCCAATATTTTTGAGAAAGTCTATATTGTTGCTAAGCTAGCAAATACACTCAAATGCAACTATCCGAGTTCTTATTACCACCACACACATTAGGTAAAATATTTAGGCATCTGTATTTTTCTGGAAAAACTGCAGCATTTGTGGTAGTTTTAATTCTCTTAAACCTCACAAAATATATAATAGGAAAAACTCATGGGAAATACAACATAACTGTGAAGAAGCATTCTCCAGAAATTTCAAACAGCCTTTATTCCTCCTTATTATCAGTATCAGAATGGAAGAACAGGGGGCCGGGCGGTGGCGCTGAAGGTAAGGTAAGCCTTGCCTGCGCTAACCTAGGACAGACTGCGGTTCGATCCCCCGGTTCCCATATGGTCCCCCGTGCCTGCCAGGAGTGACTTCTGAGTGAATAGCCAAGAGTAACCCCTGAGCGTCACCGGGTGTGGCCAAAAAAAAAACAAACAAAAAAAAAAACACACACACACAAAAGAATGGAAGAACAAAGAGGATAAGAGAATAATTCAGATAGGTCAGAGATATGGTTTCCAAATAGCTATCAACTTCCATTGGGAAGTGCTCTGAGTCATTTGAGATACTCAAAATGTGAAGGATTTGGCCCACTTTAATATTTGGTGAGTACAAGGGAGGCATACTACTAGACCTTTCCTGGAAATGGAGCAATCTAGCTTTGGAACTCTACAAATGGGCTCTCCAATGCTCCATTCCAAAAAAAGAGCCCATGCAAGGGAGAAACTATTGTAATCTCAATTAATGGTCAGGATAACAGAAGA
>PVKC010053281.1:0-10131 GCA_004027635.1 Crocidura indochinensis
TTCACGTGATTATGGTAGTTTTCTGTGTATTTATTTTTATAGCTGCACTCACCACTCTTTGTGGTGAGCTTCATGGAGTAAACTGGGAGTTCCAGCCTCCTCTCATTGACTCTGATGATTGTTGCAATGATGATTTTTATTTTCTTTAAAACCCATAGATGAGTGAGACTATTCTGCGTCTCTCTCTCCCTCTGACTTATTTCACTCAGCATGGTAGATTCCACATACATCCATGTATAAGAAAACTTCATGACTTCATCTCTCCTGATGGCTGCATAATATTCCATTGTGTATATGTACCACAGTTCCTTTAGCCATTCGTCTGTTGAAGGGCATCTTGGTTATTTCCAGAGCCTGGCTATTGTGAATAGTGCTGCAACAAATATAGGTGTGAGGAAGGGGTTTTTGTATTGAATTTTTGTGTTCTTAGGGTATATCCCTAGGAGTGGAATAGCTGGGTCGAATGGGAGCTCAATTTCCAGATTTTCGAGGAACCTTCATATTGCTTTCCATAGAGGTTGGACTAGACAGCATTCCCATCAGCAGTGGATAAGAGTTCCTTTCTCTCCACATCCCTGCCAGCACTGATTATTCTCATTCGTTGTGATGTGGGCCAATCTCTGTGGTGTGAGGTGGTATCTCATCGTTGTTTTGATTTGCATCTCTCTGATGATTAGTGACGAGGAGCATTTTTTCATGTGCCTTTTGGCCATTTGTATTTCTTTTTTATCAAAGTGTCTGTTCATTTCTTCTCCTCATTTATGTTGTAATTGACAAATAGAATTGTAAAACATGTGAAGTGTACAAGGCAATAGAAAGAAATAATCTTTAGAAAAATCTCATGCACAGTTTATAATACTATTTCTTATGCCCATAGGAAAAAAATTAACCAGAATTTTAAGAAATCTCTGTAGATTTTAATGCTCATGTGAGTATATTTTATCTGTTTAGGTTCTTTGGAATTTTCTTAACATTTTAATATAGGTTAATATGTGAATTGTATTTTATAAATATTCAATGACCTTTTCTAAGGATTGTATTCTATTGGTGAGGGTTTTGTCTAATTTTGAAATATTTTATTATATAGGTATCACTTATTAATATCAATGTTTTGTGGATTATTTATATTCTTTCTTACTTCCCTGATCTATTTATTTCTGAGACTATAACATTCCCAAAACTATTAGGAAGTTCTCATGTATGATATTGTATCCTTGTGATTTACCACAATAGTTGCAACATAATAATCACAAAATTTTCAAAAATATTTGGCCATAAGTGGCTGAAGTGGTTGCAAAGTGGTAGGGCATTTGCTTTGCAAGCGGCTGACCTAGAGGACCACGGTTCAATCCCCTGGCGTTCCATATGGTCCCCCAAAGCCAGGAACAATTTCTGAGCACATAACCAAGAGTAACCCCTGAGTGTCACTGGGTGTGGCCCCCCCAAAAAAAAACCTTGGTATTGTGATGAAAGATTATTGGCATCTTGGTGTTGGAAATGTGGTAGCATATATTTGAACAGATCTTAAGCTATATACTCATTCTTGTAAACTAAAACCGTCTACTAAATAGAAAAGAAGTAAAGAAATGGTTGTAAATAATGAAGAATAAATGTCCCAGATTATCATTCAATTAGAAAGTGAGCTGTCCTTTTTCTTTGTCCCCCATTTTGATATATATTGAATTTCCCAACTTAGCATCAGCTGTAAGTGATCCAGTTACAGAAGGTATATATTCTCCCACAATTGAATTTTAACAAAGCCTTCATTTAAGATTGGTGTTGGTCTTAAGAATATTTTAAGATATAAATGTGGAATATTGAGGAAACCATTATTAATTAAAATATTGATGTTATTTCTCTCAAGATCTTTTTCATTATAGCCTACTTTGACTGACATTTTCAATGTCCTTGACACTACTGACTGAGATGGTGTTTAAAGAAATTTCTGTTCTATGTTCCTTTACCCCTAAAGTCTATTTTCATAAAAAGTGAGTAGACTGATACACATATAACACCCTTTTTCTCTCCCTGTCCTTTCTCCTCAAGCAGGACTCAGACAATGGACCTAAGGAATGGCAGCATACTGACAGAATTTATCCTTGTGGGCTTTGAGAAGAGCTCTCCTTCTACACAGGCATTACTCTTTGCCCTCTTCCTGGCCCTCTACAGCCTTGCCATGGCCATGAATGGCGTCATCATCTTCATCACCTGGACAGATCCTAGGCTCAACAGTCCCATGTACTTCTTCCTGGGTCATCTGTCCTTCCTGGATGTCTGCTTCATCACTACCACCATTCCACAGATGTTAATTCACCTGGTGGTCAAGAACCATGTTGTCTCCTTTGCCTCCTGCTTGATCCAGATGTATCTAGTTTTTGGTGTGGGTGTTGCCGAATGTATTCTCCTGGCTTTTATGGCCTATGATCGTTATGTTGCTATCTGTCACCCACTTAACTATGCCCAGATCA
Organism: Crocidura indochinensis; assembly: GCA_004027635.1. Classification (NCBI taxonomy): domain Eukaryota; kingdom Metazoa; phylum Chordata; class Mammalia; order Eulipotyphla; family Soricidae; genus Crocidura; species Crocidura indochinensis. The sequence goes on from PVKC010053281.1 coordinate 2,469, forward strand.
TGAGCCATCAAGTCTGTGTGAGGTTGGTAAGTACAGCCTGGTTCTTCGGCATGATCAATGGCATCCTACTTGATTACATGACATTTCGTGGTCCATTCTGTAGAGACAACCACATAGAAAATTTTTTCTGTGAGGCCCCCATTGTCATCAGCCTCTCTTGTGGAGATCCACTGTTTAGTTTGAAGGTGATCTTTCTGGATGCCATCGTGGTGCTTCTAAGTCCCATGGTGCTCATTGTCATCTCCTATGCCCGCATCCTCACCTCCATCCTTGGAAGATCCTCCTCCTCGGGTCGGGGGAAGACCTTTTCCACTTGTGCTTCCCACCTAACTGTGGTCATCTTTTTCTACACTTCAGCTATGTTCTCTTACATGAACCCACGCAGCACACATGGCCCTGACAAGGACAAACCTTTCTCCCTCCTCTACACAATCATTACCCCCATGTGTAACCCCGTCATCTACAGTTTTCGAAACAAGGAAATGAAAGGGGCCATGGTGAGAGCCCTTTCAAGGACTGGCCTGATACAAGAACCTGTATAGTAGAAGTCTCCTGAAGAAAAATCTTTTTTTTCTCTTCCACCATCAATCTTTGTAGGTGGAAAAGTCCCTAATACTAATGAAATTCAGGAAAGAATATCCATGACTTCCTGTGAATAGCATTTAACGTCTTCATTTGAGGGTTGAGGAAAATATCCAGCCATATGGCCTGAATGAATTCAAGGCAGGAGCTACTGCATGCAAAGTGGGAAAATTCAGTTCTTTTAGCAATCTTCAGTCCCTTAGAAATCCATCTTGATGTCTAGTGCTCATATATGACCTCACTTCAAGCCAGATTGATACTTCCAAAACATCTCTTACTACATGAGGAAGCAAGTTTGATCAAATAGAGAAGGTTTTTTTGTAATATATACATCAAAGAAAGGCATTTTAAGAGCATGAGTCTTTTAGCCTCTCCTGACCATTTCTTTCCAGGAAACTGTCAGTTATTGGGAACATGCAGCTCTTCGAAAGAATGCATTTGAGAGAAAGATATAGTCAAAGAAGTGAGGGGAAGCATTTAGAAAAAATATGCTGTGCAGTGTGATTCCATCCCCCCAAACTGTCAAAAAACTCAAAATTATTCAAGAGAATGTTGAAGACTTCTTCCAGGAAAAAGCAACAATTTATTGATTAAATTATATTAAGTTTCAAAATCAGCAGAGAAATAAATATATGTCAATATATGTAGATGAGTGGGAAGTGAAAAAAGAAATAATGGTTAAAAAGATATGGGAGAAGGGGGCCGGGCGGTGGCGCTGGAGGTAAGGTGCCTGTGCTAACCTAGGATGGACCATGATTCGATCCCCCGGTTCCCCATATGGTCCCCCGTGCCTGCCAGGAGCGACTTCTGAGCGAATAGCCAGGAGTAACCCCTGAGCATCACCGGGTGTGGCCCAAAAACCAAAAAAAAAAAAAAAAAGATATGGAAGAATACCCGTATCTCTCAGTTGTAAATATATGTGAGAGAAAATATGTAAAATATGTAAAAATGTAAATATAGGTGGAGCATAGGTTAGGATAACCTAAGTGACATTCACATTGTACAAAAACATTCAAAATACCTTAAATTTTTTAACATGCATTTTCTTCTCGAGATCTACAATTAATATCTCTAACATCTCCTATGATCTAGAGCAGATATCTTAGTTGGGGATAATTTTTCTCTCTGAAATATTAGGCAAGGTCTGATAACTTTTTTTCCTGGTTATCACCACTGCAGGAATCTAGTAGTAGAGGTCAGGAATGCTGCTAAAATAGCCCATGATGCACAGTAGAGCTCAAGATTTTAAGATTGTAGATTTTATTGAAGATAAAAAGAAATGAGTCATTAAATGAATCAGGAAGATGATGAAAAACCAAATCAAAGACAAAGTAATATACATAATTCTATGTGCAGTTATTTTCCGGTTGACTGAAGGCAGGATTTCTGCTTGCATTGTCATGGCAATTGTCCATGTTAATAGTTATGATGAAACCTTCCCTCAAGCCTTCTTCTGTCTCTGTCTGAATCTACTTCTACTCCTTCCATTTTCCCAAATGCAGGAACTTTTGCACTCAACCATGCCTTCTATCTACCATAAACTCCTACTAAAACAATGCCTTTTTCCTGTTACTTCACATAAAACTTTATACACCAAATAATGATTTTTCTCACCAACCTCATACTCCTATCTAGTTCCATTCTAATCCCCTTTAACTCTATTTATTGCAATAAGACTGCTAATCGCCATTTGTGCAATCTTTATCAATGCCATGCCTTGGATGCTAATAGGATTTGGACCCATTTTCTCATTCGCATTACCAATACCTTAGTAAATTAGTAATACATATATTTCCTCTCTTTTTTCCAGAATACACTAAATTTAGGTTATCCTCTCATAGTAACAAATTTCTACAACCATGTAGGTATTTCTTTGCTGATCAATTTTCCTTCTAATACTCCCCCAGTGGTCCCAAACTACGGCCTGTGGACCACATATTATATTTGTTCCCGTTTTGTTTCCTCACATCAAAATAAGATGTATGCAGTGTGCATAGGAATTTGTTCATATTTTTTGTTTTTACTATAGTCTGGCCCTCCAATGGTCTGAGGGACAGTGAACTGGGCCCCTGTTTAAAAAGTTTGAGGACCCCTGGCTTTTCCCAAGCAGAAGGATCTGTTCAACTTTTATCTGTAATGGATGCTTTTGTTTAATTCTCAAAAGCTAAATATCCACCTACTTCCCCGGCCTACGTCCTCATTATGTTACCTCAATGGGCTTAAGTGCCACCTAGATTCTATTTAGATCCAAGAAATGAAGTTACTTAGTATAGACAAAATTAGGAGAATATGAGGAGATAATTATTCGCCTGGCTTCATTCTTATGCTGAAACATCCTTCCAGACAGTTATTGACCTTACCCTACCCTATTTAAGATGATAGTTTCTTCCTATTCCAGAGAGCAAAGGAGGCTTATCTAATTCTTTCTGAATCCTTTAATCCTGTTTACATCTTTGTAAATACCTTCTAGCCCTATTTTTGTATCATGATTTTTAATAGCACAATATTTTTTTTCTGTAATGGATACCATGTCCTTATTACCAAATACAAATGGGAAATTTCTCAAAAATTAGCATTTACTCATTAGGAAAACCCCAAAGCATCTCCAAATATGTAATTATGAAAATTTAATTCTCTCTATATAATTCAGTTAAGTTATAAATCAGTTCAAAAAAAACAGTGAAGAATTTCCAGCAAAATAGCACCTAGTAACATCCTACTAAAACAAAACCAAAAATCAAATACATGTCAAAAATAAAAGTTTTATACATGCACAGCTTGTCTGAGATTTACTTGCTTTTGTACATTTGAAGGAATATGACTGTGTTACAGAACAGAATTTGAGGGACTGAATCTAGGTAAAGAGATACCATGTGGCCCAAGACCCAACACTGCTTTTATTGTTAGGAGATTTGACATAGGCCAGGAAAAGTACAACTATAATTTAAAAAAATCCAACCTTAATAAAAGGATGAAAGACTATAATATTAACAAAAGTTATGCTCTGACCCAAAAGATAAAAACCTTTCTGGGGCCAGAGAGATAAGGCACCTGCCTTGCAAGTGCTAGCCTAGGACAGACCACAGTTCAATTCCCCAGTATCCCATATGGTCCTCCGCAAGCCAGGAACGATTTCTGAGCACATAGCACATGAGCGTCAAATGGATGTGGCCAAAAAAACAAAAACAAACAAAACAACAAAAAGAAACCTGTTTCATGCTGAGTCATGCTGTTTGAGGCTACCAGCAACTAGGCCAATTGAGTACTTTAACTTATATCATGAGACATGACAATACACATAGAAAACCCTAAAGACCCCATGCAGAACTTCTAGAAAGTATTAAGAAGTATAATAATGTGACAAGATACAATATCCATATTTATAGTAATCTGTTGCATTTCTATAATGTAAACAATATTTTAGGAATGGTAATTTAAGAGAATAAGCCCACTTATAAATTGCATCCTGAAAAATAAAACAACTTGGAGAAAATATAGATAAATAGGTATGAGACAAATTAGAAATATAAGATCTTACTAAATGAGCTGGAAAAGATAAATAAATGGATGATATACCAAGTTCATAACTTGGAAGAATAAACATGAAAATATCTTGGAACAGAGAACTAGTCTGACAGTTAAGGACACATTCTTTTCACACAATGAGACCCAAATTTGAACCCAACACCAAATGGCCTTCCAGAATCACTAGGTACAACTCTCAGCCCTTTTGAACTATCCTGCCAAAATGGTCAAATATTTCTGGAAATGATCTCCAGGCCCCTTAAGATCCATAATAATAATAATAATAATAATAATAATAATAGCAATAATAATATAAATATAATAAAGTAGCTGTTGTATCTCAAGAGATGACAGATTCAAAGCAGTGCTCATCAAAATGCCAATGGTATTTTTAAGGAAATATAACAATTATGAAATTTATATAGAAACATCTCTTGTAGCCAAATCAGTTCAGAGAAAAAAAAAGAAATATGGAGGCATCATGCTCCCTAACACAAAAAAAAAAAATTACAGCCCAACAATAGCTATAACAGTATGGTGTTGGTATAAAAACAGGAATACAGCTTAGTGATAAAGAATAGATAGCCCAAAAATAAGTCTGTAATGATAAATATCTAATTTATGATAAAGAACCCAAGACCATACAATAGAGAAAAAAAAGATTGTTCAATAAATAGAGTTGGGGAAATTGAACTGCTATATACAAAAAATCAAAAAGAAGAAACTTGATTCATATTTAGTAGTTTACCTAAAATTAATCTAGATGCAATTTACTATGCACTATTTTAATCTAATTTATTAACTCTGGACAAGTCCTTATTTTTTGTTTGTTTCTTTGTGAGTTTGTTCTTTAACTAGTATCATGAACAAGTTCTAACAGTCCTCAGGGCTTACGTTTCTACTCTTCTCCTTCTGCTCAGAGGTCACTCCTAGTGGGACTTGGGGTATCAAATGCAATAGCAGGGATAAAACAAGCTTCTTACCTACTGTACTAATTCTCTGCACCCTATGTTCTTATTATTTTATGTTGAATTGACAAGGTGTGAGTCACAATAACAAATAAATGATACGCATCTGCTGACATTTGGGATAAGGTTAACTCAAAATGGATTGAAAATATAAATATTTGACCCTAAAAATATAAACTACATGGGGAAAAGACCTCAAAGCATTTTGATACTCAAGTCCAGTAACCAGAGCAACAAAACCAAGGACAAACAGGACTACAGATCATTCAAAGGCTTTTCCAGAATTACAGTGATAACTAAATTGCCTGAGGGTTTGCTTTGCATGCAAGAGGCCCATGTTTTACCCCCTGCACATGATCCCCAAATATCATAGAAATCACCTTTGAATACAGAGTCAAGGGTAGCATTACCAGTTGTACTCTCAGATACTAAAAAAAATGATTTTTAAAATAACAAGCTTTTGTACAGCAAAAGAAACTTCCACAGAGGGCCAGAGAGACAGGTGCACATAGAGTAAGGCACTTTGCCTGACCCCAGCTGACCCAGGTTCAATCTCTAGTAATTAATACTATCTTCTGAGCACACCAACAGTGAGCTCAGATCCAGAAGTAAATCCTGAGCACCACTGGATGTCACCCCCAAAAGAAAAAACAACAGAAAGGGGGGCTGGGGTGATAGCACAGCATATAAAGCACTTGCCCTGCTTGTGGCCAATGAAAGTTTGATCTCCAGCATCATGTATAATCCCTCAAATATTACCAGGACTGATTCCTGAGTGATGAGTCAAGAGTAATCCCTGAGCACTGCCAAGTATGTCCCAAAAACAAAACATAAAAAGTAATTTGAAAAAGGGACCCAGAGAGATAGCACAGCAGTGTTTGCCTTGCAAGCAGCCGATCCAGAACCTAAGGTGGTTGGTTCGAATCCCGGTGTCCCATATGGTCCCCCGTGCCTCCCAGGAGCAATTTCTGAGCATGGAGCCAGGAGTAACCCCTGAGCACCGCTGGGTATGGCCCAAAAACCAAAAAAAAAAAATTGAAAAAACATACCACCCAGACAAAAGTTGACCTAGTAATTGGAAACTCATACAGCCATCTAACAAAGGTTAATATCCAAAATGTATACAGAACTCAAAACAAACAACAAAATAAAAATATCCCAATCAAAGGATGAGTGAGATCTAAAGAAACAATTCCTTATTTTTCTTTCCACCCACTTCTCAAAAAGGTGATTATTCACCCCCTGAAACTCTTTCTTCCCTAAGAAAAAAAGTAGCCCCCAATTGCATCTAAGACTACCATACATCTAAGCCCCACTTATCATTCTAGCACCCACATGGGGTAGCATTGCCCACTTTGGGGGAAGCATAAACAGTTATAAAAAAGAACATAAACAATACAAACAGTCATACAAGGAGCAGACAATCAGTTATACAAAGAAAAAATAAGGTGGTCAAAAGGCACATGAAAAAATGTTTAACATCATTTATTATTAGAGAAGCAAAAAATGAAAACTACAATGAGAGGAAGCTGACTTTGCACTACTCAGAGTGGGCTAGATCCAAACAAGAACTATTGGCAGGAATGTGAAAGAAAAGGAACTCTGGTGTATGATGATTGCTTGGAGTATAAATTAGCAAAAACATATGTTTTGAGAAACATATGTTAAGAGATTCTTTTAAAAAACTAAAATTTTGGGGCCCGGGAGATAGCATGGAGGTAAGGCGTTTGCCTTTCATGTAAAAGGTCATCGGTTCCAATCCCGGTGCCCCATATGGTCCCCCGTGCCTGCCAGGAGCAATTTCTGAGCATGGAGCCAGGAGTAACCCCTGAGCACTGCCGGGTGAGACCCAAAAACCAAAAAAAAAAATTTTTTTTCACAGTGATAGGGCATTTGTCTTGCACACAGCCAACCCAGAACAGACCTCAGTTCAATTCCCAGCATCCCATGTGTTCCCCTGAGCCTGCCAGGAGCAATTTATGAGTGCAGAGAGCCAGGAGTGACCCTTGAGCATGGCCGGGTGTGACCCAAAAAGCAAATTAATTAATTAAATAAAATTGGAACTTTTTCAGTCCTGAGGATAAAACCCAGATCTTCTGCTTGCAAAGCATGCACTTTACCACAAATTCACACCCTATACCCCTAAAGTTGAAATCCTTGATGGAGGCTTCCAGTAGGGCTGTACCAAATGGCTCTGTCCACTGGGTGATGGTTCAAAGCAAAGGTCCAAGCATGTGATGTTGATCAGACTCTGGATTATCAGAGGACCTATATTAGACAATGCATAGAAGTCATCAGAGCTACACCCAGCAGTGCTGGAGGGTCTCCAAGTTTATGCACAGTGATGACCAGGACACCATGTGGTGCCAGGGTTCAAATCAGCTTGACCATAAACAAGGCATCCTCCTTAACTTTCTCTCTTATCCAAACTGGAATTATGATCCAACAAAACGTTCCTGGCAGAACAGATATAGTAAAACTCAAAGAAAGAAAAGAAAAGAAAGAGAGAAAGAAAAAGAAAAGAAAGAAAGAGAAAGAAAGAAAGAAAGAAAGAAAGAAAGAAAGAAAGAAAGAAAGAAAGAAAGAAA
>PVKC010053282.1:0-10255 GCA_004027635.1 Crocidura indochinensis
AATATTTATATTTAGCTAGTTATACTCTATGGGAAGCATTTCAGGATGTGCAAGTAATTGTGCCAAGTTAAGAAGACTTCTTTAGGGGCCGGTGAGGTGGCGCTAGAGGTAAGGTGTCTGCCTTGCAAGTGATCTCCACCGCGGTTTGATCCCCCGGTGTCCCATATGGTCCCCCCAAGCCAGGGTCAATTTCTGAGTGCTTAGCCAGGAGTAACCCCTCAGCATCAAATGGGTGTGGCCCAAAGGAAAAAAAAAGGCAACAAGTTCTAGTATCTTTGGTTTATTGCAATGTCTTAGGGAAATAGTAACATTCAGTGGCAACATTTTTTTAAAGTACAATGGTTTAACTTGATAGTATAGATAGAATTTAGAAGTATTCTAAAATTATCTTTGTAATTATACATATGCATGTAATACATATACTTAATGTATAAGTTTGCTTTAATGTATATGTATATAATGCATTCTTCAGTGGTACAAAATCACCTATTTTGCAGTAAATGTAGTGCTTTCTTGTAAACGTGAAAATTCTATTATATGCTGTATTTTAATCTGTTTAATTTCTCTTAATACTAATTTAGTAACAGCCATTAGCAATTTAAAGTCCAAATATACATGAAAGTTCAAATATGCATTTATTGAATGTTTGTTAATTGAGCTATTCAGGCAGATTTTCTCAGGGATAGTAAGATAGTAAGGACTAAAATGAAGATCCTCCTGTTCTTCTGGGAAAAATGAAACTTTCTTTGACATATGCAGGAATTTGGTTTTTTCCCACTGAAAAATAAACCATCCTTTGTAATGCCTTTTGGTATCTGTAAAGTAACTTTGGTAACAGTTGTTCTACTACTTCATTAGAAATTGGACTGACCAAAAAGAGTGAAACCATGGCTGGATAACCTTGAATGGGTTATTTTCATGCAGATACTCTGACCTATCACATCATGTTCTTTTTTTTTTTTTTTTTTTTTTTTTTTTTTTGGTTTTTGGTTTTTGGGTCACACCCGGCAGCGCTCAGGGGTTACTCCTGGCTCCATGCTCAGAAATTGCTCCTGGCAGGCACTGGGGACCGTATGGGGTACCGGGATTCGAACCGATGACCTTTTGCATGAAAGGCAAACGCCTTACCTCCATGCTATCTCCCGGGCCCCGCACATCATGTTCTTAATCTCAAGTATTTGTTTTATGTTTTGGGGATGCCCAAGAATAATAATTCTTGGCTCTGCATTCACAAGTCACTCCTAGCAGTGCTTAGAAGCACACATGAGATGCAGGGGATCAAAACCAAATTAGCTGCCTGCACCCTACCCACTGTATTTCCCCTGACCCTCAATGTGTAAAAACAGTTTAGGAATAGTAGTATATTCCAAATATCTCTCCTTGACAGGGCGGGGGAGGGAATGGGCAATGCCTAGTAGTGTTCTGTGCCTGGTCACAGCTTATTGCTCTGGGAGGTTATTCTTGCAGAGTTTATGGGACAGTGTGCTTCTGGGAATAAAATCCAGGCCCCTCAACTCCAAAGCTTAGATACACCCAACTAGCTCTCTCCGCAGTTCTCTTTTTCTCATCTTAAACATGAATTTGCAAAAATAGTTCCAGAGTCAGAATTAATTTTAAAATGCTAGTAAGGGCCACAATTGATCTAAGACAGCTAATCAGAAATAGACTATAAAAGCACTTTTGTAGGTTATTACAACTCTGAAATTCAGGTGTCACTAAAAATTCTTTTTCAAAAAATAAGATTTATAAGATTAATTTTATGATACAGAATTCTGTCTACCGAAGTTATTGGGAAGTCTGCATTTTTCCACTTTAATTTTTCTAGAATCTCTTTTCAACCCACAGTTAGAATTATCTGAATACTGAAATTCCATTAAGCTAACATGAAAAGAACAGGTACAAAATTAAAATTCAGAAAAGAGCAGTTAAATAATTGAGCATGTAATTTCTTATATCTTAATTAGTAGAAATAAAATTTGTGTCAAATTAAACCTTTGAACAATCTAAACAGTCAATAGTCCCTTCGATTTTAATAAAGTAATTACATATAGTCAAAAAACAGCTATATAGGGGACCGGGAGATAGCATGGAGGTAAGGTGTTTGCCTTTCTTGCAAAAGGTCATCGGTTCAAATCCCGGTGCCCCATATGGTCCCCTGTGCCTGCCAGGAGCAATTTCTGAGCATGGAGCCAGGAGTAACCCCTGAGCACTGCCGGGTGTGACCCAAAAACAAAAAACAAAACAAAACAAAAAAACAGCTATCTATCTATCTATCTATCTATCTATCTATCTATCTATCTATCTACATATATATATATATATGCTTACATACCCATAATATTAAAACAGCTGATTTAATCTGAGGAAAGCTATTCTATATTTTTATTGTCCCTTTTTATCCTTAACTAGGCCCCTCAACTTATTTTAGAAATGCTGTCATAATTTGCAAGCTTAATTTGTATATTTTCTGGAAAATATGAAATGTTAAAGGTTTTGTACTGGGGCCAGAGTGATAATACAGCAGGTAAAGAGGTACTTGGCCATGAGTACGTCCAACCCAGGTTCGGTTCCCACCATTCTATAGGTGTTTCCACAATTCCACAAGTGACCTTGGCCATATGATAGTATTGTTCAGTGGAAACTGCCAGGAAATACTGATCTAAATATTATTAAAAATAGAAAATGTATTACTGGGGTTATACATGCTTCTGATGTATCTATTTCTCATATATCCTAGGTTCAATCCTTGGCACAAAAACAAGACAATAACTAAAAAAAGAAAAATGCTTATAGTAGACCCCACATAATTCTCTCCTAGATGTAAGCTTCTTTTAGTTTGTTTGTTTTTGCTTTTTGATTTAGTTTTTTGTTTGTTTTTTTGGAAGCCTCTTTTTGTTTGTTTTTGGTTTTTTATTTGGTCTTTTGTTTGTTTTTTTTGGAAGCTTCTTTTTGTTTGTTTGGTTTTGGTTTTTTATTTGGTCTTTTGTTTGCTTTTTTTGTTTTGGAAGCTTCTTTTTGTTTATTTGTTTTCAGTTTTTGATTTGGACTTTTGTTTGGTTTTGGTTTGGTTTGATTTGGGTTTTGGTTTGGGGGCCTCACCTGGCATCACTCAGGTAATTCCTGAGTCTACGCTCAGGAATCACTGCTGGCAGGCTCAGGAAACCATATGAGATGCCAAGGATTGAACTCGAATCCACCATGTGCAAGGCAAATGTCATACCCACTGTGCTACCACTTCAGCCCTAGAATGTAAGCTTCTTGAAAGCAGGGTTTCCTATTCATTCTTTGTAATCCTATATTGTATAATAAATATAATGTTTAGTTTACTTTTTTGAAGAAGTGTATTATTGAATAATAATTCTTGAAAGACTTAAAACAAACCTAATGAAGATTCTGATTTGCTAGTTTTGATATTATGAAATAACTGGTATTTTTGTGTGTATTGTTTCCCCTTTATACTTGGGAATCTAAATCATTTTTCTAAAGGGTCTATATGTAGCGTTGTATAATTGGAAGATGATTAGTTATTTTTATCTCTTCCCTCAGATTTAACCATTTAAAAGCTTTATTCATAAATCAGGGAGAAGTTCAGAATTGCTAGACAACAGACATCCAGAAATGTATTAGCACCTTAATTTCCTTTCTCTATTACATTTCCATACAATTTCTCAGTTCATGGCATCCTCCCAATAAGCTGTTATTGCCTCATACTATACATTGTTCAGTGCTTTCCTATTGACTTCCTTCCTACCTCATCTATCAAAGGTTTCTTGTATACCAGCACAAAAAGACTCCATTGCTATTCAGTGAAAGGAAGACATTTGAAGACTCAGTTTCAAAGTATAATATGCTATGAGCTCTGCTACCTTTGTGATTAGGTGAAAGGGAAATTTTGGGTTTCTTGGAGATATAGCAGCTTATTTGGCTTTTCTGGAGTTCTTTAAATTCCATTGCAGATCAAATTAATGTTAAGGTCCATAGCTACAAGCAAATAGAAAAAGAAAAATAATATGAACAAATTCCTTGAATTAAGAAGAAAAAATGAGAAAGGGTCTTGGTGGGGAGTATTGAGATATATATATTTGTAAATACAGATAGATAGATATATATATTTGGAGGGTATTTTTGGGGGGCGCACCTGGTGACGCTCAGGAGTTACTCCTGGCTATGTGCTCAGAATCGCTCCTAGTTTGGGGGACCATATGGGATGCCAGGGATCAAACCAAGATCCGTCCTAGGTCAGCACATGCAAGGCAAACTACCACTGAGCCACCACTCAAGCCCCAGTATTATTTTGAAGAGGTGTGAAATCACACCCTTGGAATATAGCCTTGTGGGACCAGCGATATTAGAACTGGTAGGCACTTTCTTAGCACATGACCAACCCAGCTTTGCTCCCTGGCTCTTCATGTGGTCCCCTATGCAATGATCTCTTGAGTACATAACCAGAAGTAAGCCCTAAACACTTACAATATGACCCAAAATCAAACAAACAAAAACATAGTCTTAGAAACCAATATTACTTAAAATCCTTTTTACTTTTAAATTTTAAAGAGACTGGGCCAGTGGCACAAGCGGTAGGGCATTTGCATTGCACACACGACATAGGACAGACTGCGGTTTGATTCCCCCAGCGCCTCGCATGGTACCCCAAGCCAGGAGTGATTCTGAGTGCATAGCCAGGAATAACCCCTGAGCATCACCAGATGTGGCTAAAAACAAACAAACAAACAAAAAACATAAAAAGCATGTTTTCTTAATTGAGATATATATATAGATATAGAGATAGAGAGATAGATAGATAGATAGATAGATAGATAGATAGATAGATAGATAGATAGAGATATATATGAGAAATTTACTTCTCAAAAAGAAACCTATTTCTTCCAGTTCTGAGAAGTTGGAAGTGTAGGATCAGGGTCTGATCAGTTACAGTTAATTTTTTTTTCTTTTTTGGTTTTGGGCCAGACCATATGGGACGCCCAGAATCAGGAATCGAAATCAGGTCTGTCCCGTCCCAGGTCATCAGCATGCAAGGCAAAACCCTACCTGCTGTGCTACTATTGCTCTGGCCCCATCAGAGAACTTTTTTTTTTTTAATTTATTCATGTTCCTAAATGTTCCATCTCCTAACACCATCATAATGATTATTAAATTTCAAGTTAATACTTAGCAGGAGGACAGACACAAAGAATCAGTCTCTTAAAAGTTTTCAAAATTTTCTTAGTTAGAAAAGGGGAGGCAGGGCCCGGAGAGATAGCACAGCGGTGTTTGCCTTGCAAGCAGCCGATCCAAGATTTAAGTTGGTTGGTTCGAATCCCGGTGTCCCACATGGTCCCCCGTGCCTGCCAGGAACTATTTCTGAGCAGATAGCCAGGAGTAACCCCTGAGCACCGCCGGGTTGTGGCCCAAACACCCCCCCCCAAAAAAAAAGAAGAAAAAAAGAAAGAAAGAAAAGAAAAGGGGAAGCAAGAAGAGAGAGCATAGCAGGTAAGGTGTTTGCTTTGCAAGCAGTTAACCCAGTTTCAATCCCAGCACTTTCTATGGTCCCCTGAGCATTTCCATGAGTGATTCCTGAATGAGAGCAGAGCCAGGTGTAACCCCTGAGCATTGTCAAGTGTGACAAAGAAAGAAAATGAAGGAGTGAGATATAAATAGCACAGTGACCAAGGCCTTTGTCTGGCATATGGCTGACCAATCAGTCTCTAGCACTCTTTACCAGGAGTGATCCCTGAACACAGAATACACCCCAATACCACCCCAGTACCAGCCAAACAGAAATTTTCAATTTGTAAATAGTTGCAGAAACCTTTTAAATAATTTGGATGTGGTACAAAAATCAACTCCATGAGTGATTTTCTGAGCATCACCAGGTGTGGCCCAATAAAAGAAAAATGAAAGGAGGTGCCAAAGACCATTTATTTGGTCTGTGGCTCAAGTTAAGAGAGACCTCAAGGGGCCAGAGGGATCGCACGTGGCCAAACCAACGGACTCCGGTTAGATTCCCGGCATCCCATATGGTCCCCTGAGCCTGCAAGGAGCGATTTCTGAGCATAGAGTCAAGAGTAATCCCTGAACACTGCCAGTGTGATCCAAAAACAAAACAAAACAAAAGAGAGAGACCTCAGATCTGTGTGTATGTATGTATATATGTGTGTGTGTGTGTGTTTTATATATTTGCCTGATGTATGTATGTGAGAGAAGTGTATGTTAAATGTAAGCATTTTAAGTATACCACCTTTTGAACTCTGACTAAAACTACAGTATAAAATTCACATTGTGATAATTTGGGCATTCTTTCTGCTTGCTTTTTTTTTCTTTTTTGGTAACAGTTTTCCATTTAATTTATAATTCCTTGCCTTGAATGCCTTTTTAAGATAGAAGATATTTATGAAGTAGTTTAAATCTGTCTTGTGGTTAGAGATACTACTGCCTGTGCCTTGAAAAGTCTGGGAGCTTTCTAGAATAATATGTATCATAGCATATCTTAAAAGTAAAAATGTTTATAGTTGATTATGGGCCGGGCGGTGGCGCTGCAGGTGGGGTGCCTGCCTTGCCTCGCTAGCCTTGGACGGACCACGGTTCGATCCCCCGGTTCCCATATGGTCCCCTGTGCCTGCCAGGAGCAACTTCTGAGTGCATAGCCAGGAGTAACCCCTGAGTGTCACTGGGTGTGGCCCAAAAACCAAAAAAAAAAAAAAATGTTTATAGTTGATTATGGAGAAAGAAGAGCGAGGGAGGGCAGTGCCTTCCGATATTTTATATCTATGACCCGCACCGATCCTTGGACCAGTAGTTTAAAATATTATGGTGCACCATTCATATTCAGGCAGTTTACACCTGCAGACCAGCACTTGTGTGACATTTGAAAACCCCTGGGCTAATACATCTAAAGATAGAGGCATGAAAATATGTTTGGGAAATGGTCATAAGCCCCACTTTACAGAAAAGGGAATAAGGTGCAGACATCCAATCTAGGTATCTATGAGATATAAGGAATTGGGACTTTTTTCCTGAAGTCTACTTTTCTCAATCATTTTTTTTAAAACAGTGATGATACATGCATGCAAGTTGTGTCCTAAGTCTTAACTTCTCTGCAGTTATTTCCACCCCATTCGAGCAGATGTGACTATGTGAAAGGAACCTATTATAATTGTATTTAGATACAGATTTGACTTAAAATGTATGTGAGGAGTCTCTCTCTCATCATCTCTCTCCCATCCAATCCTCCTTTCATATCTGTTCACAATTCATGTGCAATACAAATAGGGTATAGGATTGCTAGCAAGCACTACAACTGAAAAAGTGCACAAGCATCACAACTAAAGGTTGTGACTCACCATGAGCACATATACAAGCACCACTGCCAAATCTGTTCAATTTGTGTTCAAAAAGATGAATAGCCCATGAACCGTACTAGGCAGGTATGGTGTGCCCATGCACACAGAACTATTTGGGGAGGTGTCAAAAACAACAAAAACACTATTCATATAGAAGTAAAAAGTCTCTTCCCTTTTTTCCCTTTATTTTTGATAGTGCCATCCTCCATTTCTGAATTAAAATGTTGAAGTAAATATAGAGAATTTAGGATGAGTAAGAGTGTCTTTTACAATACTTGGAATACTTGGTTTTGTGGGGGAAAAGGCATATTCATATTATGTTTTGCATTAACATTTTCCTTTCCAAACAGATGAATTATGAATTTCTGCTTTATTCAGAAACCCTTTTACCTAAGTATCCCTAATATCCCGTTAGAGATATATTCTAGTACCTTTAAAGAGCATAATACTTGAAATTGTTTATTGCATTCTTTTTTTTTTGTTTGTTTGTTTTTGGGTCACACCCGGCAGCGCTCAGGGGTTACTCCTGACTCCATGCTCAGAAATTGCTCCTGGCAGGCATGGGGGACCATATGGGGCACTGGGATTCGAACCGATGACCTTTTGCATGAAAGGCAAATGCCTTACCTCCATGCTATCTCCCGGGCCCCTGTTTATTGCATTCTTATACCATGCTTTGATATACAAGTAGATTGAGGTTTTATTCTTAACATTGAATAATTTAGCTAGCACTTAAATGTTAATATTTCATTGGTCTGTTTCAGGTAATAATAGTAAGGGATATTTCACAATTCACATTAAAATATAGCTTGGACAGAGGCTGGAGAGATAGCATGGAGGTAGCATGTTTGCCTTCCATGCAGAAGGACAGTGGTTCGAATCCCGGCATCCCATATGGTCCCCCGAGCCTGCCAGGAGCAATTTCTGAGCATAGGGCCAGGAGTAACCCCTGAGCACTGCCGGGTGTGACCCAAAAACAAAATAAAATAAACTATAGCTTGGAAACCTACTAATCCTACCTGCACTTTATATGAATGAAAAAACAGAATCAAGAAATGTTAATTTATTCCTAATAACAGGGCAAATTTGACCTACAAAGGCTCTGGTTTCTATATCATATCTTTTTGGGGGGGGGGGTCATACCCAGGAGTGCTCACGGATCACTCCTGGATCTACGTTCAGAAATCTTCTTGCAGACTCGTGGGATCATATGGGATGCAGGGATTCAAACTACCATCCTTCTGCATGTAAGGCAAACGCCTTACCTCCATGCTATCTCTCCTGTCCCTCTATGTCATATCTTATATTATCTCTTATTGTCCTCCCATCAGTTTATAATGTATTTATTTTTGGGGGTTTTTTTGGGGGGCCATACCCGGTGACGCTCAGGGTATGACGCAAGGCCTTATGACCTTACCTCCAGCGCCACCGCCCGGCCCCCAGTTTATAATGTATTATAGATCCATTGTTCATAAAAAAAAGTTGTTCATATAAAAAGCTAAAGGAGGGGCTGGAGCGGTGGTGCAAGGGGTGGGGCGTCTGCCTTGCCCTGGCTAACCTAGGATGAACCGCGGTTCTATCCCCTGGCGTCCCATATGGTTCCCCAAGCCAGAAGTGATTTCTGAAGGCATAGTCAGGAGTGACCCCTGAATGTCACCGCGTGTGTCCCCCAAAAAGTTAAAAGAGTTTCCCTTTGCTATTAGAGGAATGTGCTTTTTATTTTGAATGTCTTTTTTTAAATGGGATCAAATCAAAGTATTTATGAAATGCAGTATAGTATTCTAACTAAAACATATTGCTAGTAATATAATTGATTTAGAGTATTTATCTATTTTCTGGATTTAAAATGTTGAGGTATGCTTATCTGTCCAGATATGTTAAGGAAAATTCAAGCTTGTCAATATTTCATGTATATATATATATATATATATATATATATATATATATATATATGCGCACAGACCAGTCTTTGGCTTTCTCATTTTGAGTTTTTAGTTAATATCCACATACTCCATTTGTAGAAATAGCTGTGATGCAGTAAAAGTATACTTCTAGCAATAATTTATTCTTCTGGTATTTTCTACATACTATTTCTTGAAACTTAAACAATAGGCAGACTCTGATTGCAGGAAGGTAGATGACTATTTCAAAGCAGTTCAGATGTCACTGAATATAGCTGTTTGCAGAACTGGGAGATTAACTTTAGTTTAGCATGTACTGATTTGCACTACCAAAACCAAGCCCAACTTTTCATTATACCATGAGTTCCTAGTTTGACAATGGTATTAATCTATATAGACAGTTAATCTTTATGATTCAAATTAGACTTTCCTTTGGAGAAAGTTACCTTTCAGTGTTGAAGTCTAGCCAAGATAGATTTTACTTTGAATTTATTAGTCTGTCACTTCCTCTATTTAACTCTTGGTGTCATGTTTTCTGTTTTATTTCTTTTTCATTCTGAATTCACTGATGCTCCTTAAAATCTGAGACAGGATGGTACAAATGAATTGTTCAAATAAATTTCTCCCCTAGACTTTGATTTTTGTTTACATGCTTCCCTTTAAGTTAGTACATGAAACAGATTGTAATAAAATACAGTACTCTGAAAAAAAAAAAAGTTAAAGGAGTTTCAACTTAGAATCTCTTTGCTCCCTGAAAATCAAATCTAGCAATAACTACCTTGTATCTTGGTGTTATTAATGTGGTTATCTTTTGATACTTTTCCTGCAATTACTTATATAATTTTAATATGTATTCTTTATTTCAGTATATATGTGCATACAAGTGTATATAACCTAAGTGGCCTGTTTTTCTCACTGGAGAATTTTTCAGTGTTCCCAGTTTTTATTACTCATAGTTGGCTTTCGTTTTACAAACATGTTTCTTATACTGTACATATATTATCCTGATATTTT
>PVKC010053283.1:0-10147 GCA_004027635.1 Crocidura indochinensis
GCCAATACATTGTCATAATAACCACTGCATTTGGAGTCTAATATAGAGCACTGAAATGCAAAATTAGGCATCCATGCTATATATCCAAGAACCAGTGTGGTCAAAAAAATTGAATAGTTATTTTATACATAATAAATTACAGTTACTAAAACATACTGCTAGTGAGCACTGCAGTGAGAGTTTCTGGCTTCCAATCATATTCTGCACCTGCTTCTGTGGATAAAAACATTAGGATATTATTGTAGGGCTTTTTCATGAAAGGTTGTTTGAACACCTGTTCAATCTAAAGAGCTGGTTCCATTGTTGCAGGTTTTTTTGTAGTATAAAAGAGAATAAAGGCTTTGTTTTTGTTTTTTTTTGTCTTCCACTTGAAATGTTTCCTACTCCTCTCGATACCCTGGAAGCTATGGTGTTTGGAGTAACTACCATTGTGCTTCTTTATGGACTTATTCTAAATACCACATTTAAGTGATATCATTTTGTAGAAAATCACTTCTCTTTTTTTATTTATTTACTTATTTTTGGTTTTGGGGCCACACCCTGTGGCTCTCAGGGATTACTCCTGGCTCTGCACTTAGAAATCGCTCCTGGAGGGCTGGGGGTGGACCATGTGGAATGTCAGGAATCCAACCCAGGACCATCGAACCCAGGCCACTATGCAAGCAGCTGTGCTATCACTCTGTCCCCAAATCACTTCTCTTTATCTCTTTCTTCTTTTATAATTACCTCTTATTTTTTCCTTTGTAGTTTATTTTTATGCCTACTTTTATGTAGAGATCTGAGACATTATCAGAAAAGATAAAATTTTAGTTACCATTTCTATTTTTTCTTTGATTTAAGTAATTTACTCAGAAACTGAAATTTAATCAAAGCCACATTCTGAGATTCTCAGAAATGAACTGAAAAAAAAAACCCAAAATATTTCAAGGGCATATTTAACATGCAAAATGTAAACATGTAAAAATGCCCAGTTGCTAATGTAAAAGCACTTTTCATTTTTAACCTTTATTATGTAGGTGCTTCAAGGCTCATGTTAAAGTGCCGTTGGAGAAACTGAAGAGCATACTTCTTCAAATAAAGAATTAAAATGACATAAAGCTTTCATTATCATTATTATTGTTTATGTGACATGTTTATATTGCTAATATTTATGGCTTTGATATATAGTTACCATAACTAACCCAATACCAAAGTGCCCAATATTCTCCATCATATTCCCATACTATTTCTTTTTGGCCTCCCATTTCATCCACTACTGTTCCCCCATTTAATAATCTGTTTTGTATTCTAAAAATGAAGCCCATCATTATTTAACACTCTTTTAATTGTTCTGCTTTGTTTTACTCCCTATATATCACATATGAATGAGATCATCTGATATTTGTTCTTGTCCCTAATACTTATTTCACATAACTTGATACCTACCTGTTCCAAATAAGTTTCAGTGAACTATAAGATTTCATCATTTTATTTAGTACAGAATATTTCACTGTGTGTATATACCACATCTTCTTTGCCAATTTATCTATCACTAGAAATTTGGGGATTTTTTTTTCAGTATCCAAAGTACATTAGGAAATGCTACAATGTACATAGTTGTGCATATATTTTATTTATTTTTTATATTTGGGGGTAGATTTCTAGAAGTGGGATCATTGGCTTATTTAGAAACTCTAATTTTACATTTTGGCGAAGTCTTCTCCGAGGAAAGTGTGCTCACCTCCTTTCTCCATTTTTCGATGGGGTTATTCAATTTTTTGAGGTTGAATTTTGTGACTACTCAATATATTTTGGCTATTATATGATGTATGATGTTGCATATATTTTCTCCCACTCAGTGGACTATCTTTTTATTTTAGCTCAAATTTATTATGCCATGTAAGACCTTTTTAGTTTGTGCAGTCCAAAATGGTTATATTTCGTTTTATTATCATTGCCAATGAAATCAAATCATTGAAAATACCTCTGAGGTCCATATACTGGAGAGTTATATCTACTTCCCATCTAACTATGTATGAATTCTGATCTAATAGTAAGTTTTTTAATCCATTTTGAATTGACTTGTGACTAGTGTAATATACAGACTAAGATTCTTATTTTGCATGTAATTATCCATGGCATGTTGTAGAGACTGCACTTGCTTGCTCTGCTTCATGCACTCAACTCCTCTGCCATTGACTAATGGTGTAAATCTGAGAGTATATCTCTGGGCATACAATTCTATTATACTGGTATGAGATGCAATCTTTCTTCCATTAACATATGGTTTAAATTAGTATAGCTTCAGAGTTATAATTTATAATCGGGAAATACAATATTCATCCTATTTTTTCCTCAGAATAATTTGGCTACTTGATCAGTTTTCTTCCAGAAAAATCTTAAATCCCACATAAATTTATTTCCATTTAAATTTTATTGGAATTTTTCTAAATTCCTGAGGAATGTCATGAGAATTTTGTTCCATTTTGTTTTGGGGCCGCACTCAGCTGAGGTTAGGGTTAGGGTTTATTCTGGATCTGTACTCAGATCACTCCAGGCAGTGCTCAGAGAACCATATAAGGTACTGGGTATCGAACACAAACTGGCTGTAAGGAAAACAAGCACCCTACCACTGACACTATTTCTTTGGCCCCTGTCATTAAAATTTGTGTGGAAATTGCAATGAAGCTGTATAATATTTTATGATGGTGGTAGTTTTTATGTTAATGCTTCTAATTCATGAATGTGGAATATTTCCCATTTCCTGATATTCTCTTCTGTTTATTTCAATAGTGAATTATAATTCCCAATGTATAAGACTTTCAAATCCTTTGTTGATTTCTAGGAATCTGATGTTTTTAGACAATCTTTTAAATAAGGGAAATTTTTCAATTTCTTTTTCTTTCTCTTTTTTCTCCACAACCATAAGTAATCAGGGTTTGCTCTTCTCTCTGTATTTGACAATCACACCTGGTGGGGCTTGAAGGTGCAAGTCTAGTGCAGAGAATTAAACCTGACTTGGTCCTATACCTTTTATTTTTTTATTTTGTTTTAAAGATAGATATTCAACCATTTCTTGTATTGATTTTGTATCCTGCTATTTTGCTATATTGGTTTAAGTTTCTATGAGTTTTTGGAATCTTCTATTTATGTTGTTTATATCATCTGCAAATAGTGTTCCACTTTTTTCAATTTCAAGTGCTTTAATTTCTTTTTATTGCATAATAGCTACAGGGAGGATTTCCAAAACAATTGTGAATAATAATGTACAATATAAACACAACCTTAAAAAAAGTCTGACTTTCTCACTTTTTCCTCTTTTTGTTTTGTACTGTGAGCATGATCTTGACTGTGAGTATGTTGCATATGGTTCTTATTATCTTGAGGTTTGTTTCTTCTATCCCTATTTTGTTAAGCATTTTTTAATTGTGAATGAAAGCTGAATCTTTTCAAATGATTTTTCTGCATCTGTTAATATTTCAAATTGAGGCCATGTTTTAAGCACTTACTCCTTACTCTGTTGCCAGGGCTCACTCCTGTCAATGCTAGGAAGACCATTTGTCAGGGATTTGAACTGAGGTCAATCATTTGCAAGAAATGTGACTTTACCTCTTCACTATCTTTCTAGGCCATATGCTCAGATGATTTTAATCTTTCCTTTAATCTTTAAGGTACATTACATTAATATATTTGAACTATATTTGTATATACCTCCTGGGATAAGGGGTGAAGAGAATGCATTGACTACAGTCAATCTGGGTCAATACCCAGATATGGTCTTCCAAGCTCTCCGGAAATGGTTCATAAACACAGAACTATGAAGAAGGCTAGAGCAAAGATGGGTGTGGCTCACAAAGAAAAAAAAAGGAAAAGGAAAACCAGCTCTGGTTTTATTGGGCCTCTGTAACATTTGGTACATTTCTATATTATTTTTTTAATATTTCTTCATTCTATTCACTTTGGGGTTTATTGGGGGTTATGCTTTATTAATCTGAATTTAGTATTTATTTTCACTTTTTTGTTGGTTTGGGGGCCACACCCCATCAATACTCAGGGGTTACTCCTGGCTTTGCATTCAGGAATTATTCTTGGTGGGGTTCAGGGGACTATATGGGATATCAGGGGTTGAACCCGGTGGGATGCATTCAAGGCAAATACCCTATCCAATATGTTATCTCTTTCAGTAGTGAGCAGGAGTGACAAGAAGGCAGGTCACAGTATGTGGTATTTCAGGCAGAGTTCCTATTTTATTATCCTGATGCTACATGCACTTTTTGTTGATTACTTAACACCACAATCTTCTTGTTCTGAACTCCCCAATCTTCTGGAAGCTAAAAAAGTATTTTTACTTACAACTATAAAGACCCATCTTTTGAAAATGCATTTAATATGGCAAAGATACTTTTCTGAAAGGCAATAAAGAAATAAGGGTTCATTTTGTCACTGTAAACTGAGGGCTATTCAAGGACTTCGAAATCTAACTTGAATAACCTTAAAAAATAGTTATCAAATTGGCATCTTACATTTTCTTGTTTTTCAGTCAAATGAATTATCATAGTTAGGTGGTATTTTTGTGACACCAATGCTTTCAAAATAGCTCTATCCCGGGCCTAGTTCATAGGGTTTTCTTTTAGGACCCTGATATTTTCTAATCTATAACTTAGCCCTCAGAGCAGCATGGTCTCTTGCTGTTTCCTTCTCATTATCCCTGCAGTTTCAATTATATATGCAACTCTTGGCTTTATTTTAAAACAGTTGTGGATTGCTGATGAGCCCTGAAGTCACCAGGGTGACTGGTGTCAATAGTGAGTCTATGCAGAGCTATTTTTATCCATAAAGCAGTTTACTTCCTGTTTGATGAAAGGTGCTAAAGTGAAACCTGCCTCCTATTACGCCCTAGGGGTGTAATCAAGAGGGGTGTGATCGTAGCATACCAATTAAGAGGGCTACAGCAGGCTGCTCTGAATATCAGAAGGAGAGGGGTGTTTTCTACACATTTTTAACTTTTTACAGAAAAAATCATTAGGATACAGAACATCTCATTCATTTTATACACAATTGTGTGCATAGCCCCTTATATAATGACTTATGTATCTGACTTCTCATAGATTATGCTCTTAGATTCCTTCCTTCTTCCTTTCTTCCCTTCTGCTTTTCTTAATTTATTTTTTTCTAGAGAAGAGGCATTACGTATCTCTGTCATAAATTTATTTAGCATATCTAGTTTAAATGTTGCTGTCTTAAAACGCTTCTCTTCTTATTTGTTTATGGATGAATGAAGCTGCTTTATTTAAGAACATAAGTAAAAATGGCTATTCCAGTTCCAAAATTGCGTAGTTACTTACTATTACTTCTTCTCTAGTCCCACCTCAAAGCTTCCCCTATAGATCATTGCAACTCCAGATGAGTAGTCCAAACAGATCACTACTTGAAGTGATAATGAAAGATGCCAAGAGGAAGATGAAAGGAATAGGTAGCACGTTATAAGACGTTCTTTATGTAGAAACATTTTCTATCTATGATTTATAATTTGAGTCTTACAAATAATTACCCATTGCTATCATGTAAACCTAGGCATGGAAAAATATTAACAAGTTTGTAGTGTACTCAGTGATTATTTCTTTAGATCAGTGTTTCTCAACTGAGTGCCATATTATTCCTTGTAAGCCTCTAGAATATTGCATGATTCTGCATGTTTAAGCTGCTTATATGGATGGCCATGGAATGAGACTAGGAGACCATTCGATAGGTAAGTGAAGCCATAGAAACAAATCAGAAGGGTCACAGGCAATGAAAGTTTGAGAAACGCTGCATTCAACTATACGGTATCTCATATGCAATTGTGAGATTTATAAGAAAATAAAGGGGTGGGGAGTGATTGCATAGTGGTAAGGCCCGTCAGGAGTGATTTCTGAATGCAGAGCCAGTAGTAACCCTTGAGTGCCACAAGGTATGGTCCAAAGAGTAAAACAAAAGAAAAGAGAAATAAAAAGAAAATGAAGACTATTGGTATGTTATGGATGTATACACGTAGACACACATTCCAAGATATTTCATTACACTGAAGAGCTTTTTGTTCATAGGAAGATATCTAAGAATCTTATATAAAGTTCTTCTAGAGCCCCAGTAATATTTCCTGTTTTGCTTTTAACTTTCTACTTTGAATCTTCTTGTTATGACCTAAAACTCCCTTCTTTACTTCATTGCCTTGAACATACTTCAACTCTGTCTCTCTGAATGTTGAAGATCATATCCAATAAGAATAAAAGTATCTAAACAGCAATTGCCACAAATATTCTCAATAATGTGCTGCCAGAAGCCAAACCATGACCTTGACCAATCTTGAACCCCAAACTCCTATTGTTGATTAGCACAATATTTCACCTTCCATTCAATGTGAAGAAAAATTAGGACATTTTTAGAAAAGACTACAATTCTTCTTCAATTCGTAGTATAGGGTTTAGCTATGAATAAAAACCGAAACATATAAATTATTTGCTCCTATTCAGTGCTTATTCATTGTTGTGATATTATATAGCTATTTATTTTCTTTTCATTGTTGTGTGAGCCACTCCCACTAGTGTCCGAGTAAGGGCATTTAATAACAAGATATGAGCTCTAGTATTTGAATTGCAACCTCAGCCCATGCATACAAAATGATTATGATCTCATTTTTGTGTTTGCATACTTTCAAAATTTATCAATTGCAGCTCTAGCTCAATGGGATAATATTTTAGAGATTAGGCCCTTGGGAGGTAATTACAGTTATGGTATTTGAAGTTCTTATGCAGCACCAAACACCCTCTTTACTATGTCAAGACACAACCTCAAAATCAGGGAGAGAACTGTCCAGAAATTGGCCACAATGGCAGCCTTACGTTAGCTGTAGCTTACTAATTTCCCTTGTTCACAACAACCATTCTGTCGCATTTTGTTCTAACAGTCCCAGATGACTTGGATAGATATCTTTGGTAAATCATACACACTAGTGTATACTCACATACACAAAACAGTCAATGCTTCTAGTATGACATATAATAATGAGGTCAAGATAACAGGTTTGAGGCCTCAATGTTGCTCCAAATGTCATGCAGATACATTGTTTAGGAGAGGCATTATGTCTAATCCCCAACACTGCATCATCCTTGATCTCCAGATGTGACTCTGATCCAATCACAACAACAATAGTTTTAAAGTCCTAGGAGATACAGGAAGTATTGGTTTCAAATTGTTGGAAGGATTGGAGAAAAATGCATTGAATATGATTGGTATAAACTGGTATGATGAGTTTAGAGTGACTTTAGGATCAAATAGAAAATACATATGGCTGGAGGCCGGGTGGTGGCGCTGGAGGTAAGGTGCCTGCCTTGCCTGCGCTAGCCTAGGACGGACCACAGTTCGATCCACCCGTTTCCCATATGGTCCCCCAAGCCAGGAGTGACTTCTGAGCACATAGCCAGGAGTAACCCTGAGCATCACTGGGTGTGGCCCAAAACCAGAAAAAAAAAAGAAAATACATATGAGTATGATGTTCAAGACAAATTTCTAGTTATTCTCATTTTACAGAGAATTGTTTAATGATATAGCAGGTGTTAATATTGTGAAGTTTGAGAACACAATAAATACACTTTACAGAAAAATGTAAGGTAGTGTATTTACCTTAATAGAGATATGGGCCCACTCTCAACAAAATACTGTGAAAATACCTTAGTAAGGGTAGTGGCCCCCAGGATCATTATTTGATGTAGGTAAGCAAGACCGGCTGAAGATGGCTTTGTTTTAAGTTGAAGGTCTGAAGTACTTGGCTTCAAGCTATAAGTTGATTTTAAATTTTAGAATTGGTTCAATGTGTTACAGAGACCAAAAATAAAGTGGCACTGCCTAGCATGTCATCGTATTGGGATCGCTAGATTGCAATATAGCAAGGCCAAACATGACACCCCATTTCAAGGTTCTACCTCGGTTAATTTTGTTAATATTCTTTTTGATAAAAGGAGACCATTTATCACATTGTAGGTCAGATACATAATTTTGTTGTCTAGGAGAAGTGAAAGGACACCAGTAAATCAATTTACTGCAGTTAGAAAAATAGGTTATTTACTGGCACTGAGAATTTCAATTCCGTGAATATGCTGGTTTTCCTAATAAATATGGAAAAATCTAAAATATATTTTGCTTTTCCAAATTAGCCATGATAATGATCCAAGATCAAATTTAGAGGTATCTACAGCTCACTGCTTTGCTTAATAAACCTACTATTTACCACAATACACTTAATCACTTCTGAAGGCTTTTTAGGCCCTTGTTGATGATAAAGATTACTGAGGAGAAAGATGATTGCTCTCACATCCTAAGGGATCCATAACACATAAAATAATTTGTACACATCACACACATCATATCAATAGTTTACTGCCAATATAGAACATAGCTACGATTCATCTCTTAATTTTGTACGAAAGGAAATGAAGGACAAGAGTAAAGGTTTAATAAACATGTTTAAGAGAAAACAACTGAGAAACATGGTATAAGAATGTTTCTAAGTACACTCTTTCATACTATAGGGAACACAGAGAAAATTAACTTATTCTAAGGATGTATTTTCCTTAAATTAAAACAAACAGCTATTGCAGCAACAGATAGGGTTTGCTTAGAGACAAAACTCCAGAAGAAATGAGCAATTAGAGCATATATTCATCGTGAAATATGCATTCATATCCCCGTATCAAATATTTCAGTCTCTGAAGGAAACAGTATTGATTCTTCTGGAATAGTTAAGGCATGCTGGGTCCAATAGTTGACTGAACTGTTAATGTGTAGGCATTCTCTATAGCCCCCCACCCTCATTTAAATAGGATTCCGAATATTGATGTTCACAATGGGTGTATATAGGTAAGGTCAGGAAATAGTATGGCCTTTACTGAATGACTAAAGGCCTTAGCATCACTTAGAGAGTTGCAAGGTATGCAATCTACTTTCATGTTTACTAGGCCCTTGTAGCTGCAATGGCATTATTTGTCTGCATTTTTTATTTATTTAATTTTAAAATTAAAAAAATAAAAAATTAAATTAAATATCAAAGCATTGTGGATTACTAAATTATTCCTTCTTGAGTTTTCTTTTTACCTCCTATAGAACCAGGAACTGAATTCAGAGCCTCATTCATTCCAAGCCAATATTCTACTACTGAGCACTGTCCTTAATCTGGGTCACCCCATTTTTAGAGTTAACTACGTTTAGCCTCTATAGCTGGTGTATCAATTCCTAACTTGCCCCCATACCTTCAAACTAGTTTCCAGTCCTTAGAGTTTAGGCTTAAATTATAATGAACAGGAAAACAAAAGGTACCGATCATATAGATCTAAGTTGGGAAATAATGATTAACACCTAGAATTTTATTAGAAAAGAGATTTTCCAAATTATGTCCACTTTTTATAAATCATCTTTGGGGGCTGGAGAATATGCTTAAAGGGTGAAGCATGTTCCTAGAATATGCAAGGATACGAGTTTTATCCCCTAGCATGGTTCTCCCTCAAGCACGCTAGTGTGACCCTGGTGGGCCTACATCACTGTACATCAGATGTACTTGAGCACATCTGAGACAAGCATTCTAGAGGCTGGTTCGGGTCCCCTACTGCAACCACAGGGTTTGGTCCTTATTAATTAAAAGTTCAATTAATGCCATGTGAATTTTACAAAAGACCTATATTACTACCTGGTTTCACTGATTCAAAGAACCCAAAAAGGGTTTTCACTTTTGCAGGATTTGGGATCACACCGTGCTATGCTCTGGGCTTATTGCTGACTCTGTGTCAGGCAGCACATTTGGTGGTGTTCATAACACATTTTGTAGTGCTGGAGCTTGAATCAAGATTGACCACCTACAAGGCTATGATTCTGGGCAGGAATTTCACTTTTATAACCAAAGAACAAGAGAAAAGATTTTGTTCAGTATCTGTTTTTCCCTTTAACAGGGAATGTGCACCCAGGCATTGAGAATGACACTGCAAACCTCCTTTCCAGGACACTGCCTCATATAGGCTGTCTCTTTTTCATTACTCCAGCTATAAAATATAGCAGTGCTATTTTAGGTTATATGCCTTATTAGCTTTGATTTGGTAGGCTAATATGTGGGTCGGGGAAGGTTCTATAATTTTCTGAAGACATA
>PVKC010053284.1:0-10136 GCA_004027635.1 Crocidura indochinensis
TCTCAAGAAAGTATTCGTGGCAAGCAAGGGACCATAAAGGATGCCCAGGATGGAACCCAGGTTGGCCATGTGCAAGGCAAGTTTCATACTTACTTTATTATCTCTCCAGCTCCACTTTTTCAAGGTTTTCTGGGGTCTATCTTTTCTCATTTAAAATCACTCTTTTACAGAAACCTGATTGTGAAGAACTTTTACTGAGACCATAGAGAAAGACTGGCTTAGACAATTTAGTATGCCTGAAGCCTGTAGTTGGTCTTATGCCAGGATGTTTCATGGGAAAGGTCTCCCTGTTTTTAGGCTAAAGGTATTTTCCTTTCTATTCTCTCCATATTTTGCTGTGCCTATGCAAACACACACACACACAAACACACACACACACACACCTGCCATGCACACACCTTTTTATTATTTATTTTATTATTATTAATTTTTCTGTTTTGGTTTTTTGGGTCACACCCTGCTGTGCTCAGGGGTTTCCTCCTGGCTCTGCACTCAGAAATCTCTTTTTTTTTTTTTTTTGGTTTTTGGGTCACACCCAGTACACTCAGGGGTTACTCCTGGCTATTCTCTCAGAAGTCGCTCCTGGCAGGCACGGGGGACCATATGGGGAACCGGGGGATCCAACCGCGGTCCGACCTAGGCTAGCACAAGGCAAGGCAGGCACCTTACCTTTAGCGCTACCGCCCGGCCCCCTGCACTCAGAAATCTCTTCTGGCAGGCTCAGGGGACTATATGGGATGTGGGGATTTGAACCGGGGTCCGTCCTGTTAAGAGCACGTGTGAGGCAATCGCCTTACTGCTGAGCTATCGCTCTGGCCCCTGTTTTTATTACTTATTGCATTTTTTTATCTCTTATCTTTTAAATTGGGGCTCCTACCTTTTTCATAGAACCTTGGGACACAGATTATTTTACCAAATGTTTCTGCATTTTTCTATAAAACTAAGAGGAAATAAAGAAAGACTGGGGACCAGGGGCCAAGTGGTCTCAGATGCATTGGCGGGGAAATAAATAAGGACAGAACTAAATATCCAAGCCAAAGTCAATAATAATAAAATCAAGGGACCTAAACTTTAACAATCTAAACTCAAAGGAACCTGTTACACTAGCAGGTCAGATGCAAAAGGTGGTGGTATAGGATGCATTCTGGGTCCATTGGTAGAGGGAGGTTGACACTGGTGGTGGGAATGGCCCTGATTCACTGTATATCTGAAACAGGACTCTGTAGATCACAATTGTTTCAATAAAATAAAATAAATCACTCTCAAATGAGAGAAGAAAAATGTCTGCCACAGAGTCAAGCTGGGGGATGGGAGTGGGGAGAGGCAGGACACAAGAGAGAACCTGGGACACTGCTGGTGGAAAGCATGCTGTTGAGGGGATGCGTGTTGGAACATTGCACAACTAAAACTCAGTAATGAGGGGCCCGGGAGATAGCATGGAGGTAAGGCGTTTGCCTTTCATGGAAAAGGTCATCGGTTCAAATCCCGGTGCCCCATATGGTCCCCGTGCCTGCCAGGAGCAATTTCTGAGCATGGAGCCAGGAGTAACCCCTGAGCACTGCCGGGTGTGACCCAAAATCCAAAAACCAAAAAAAAAATAAAATAAAATAAAACTCAGTAATGAACAACTGCATGTGTGTTTCATGGTGATTTAATTAAAAAAAAAATGTTATTTGGTTTTTGGGCCACACCTGGTGACTGACCCTCAGGCATTACTCCTGGCTTTAAGGACCATATGGGATGTCCTAGGCTAGTGCGGGCAAGGCAAATGCCTTACCGCTCTGCCCCACCCCCCCCTTTTTTTTAAAACCACTCTCTTGGGGCTAGAGTGATAGATTGCACAGCAGGTAGAGTGTTTGCTCTGCTTGAGGTCTACCCAGGTTCTATTCCCAGATTCCCATATGGTCCCCTGAACCTTCGAGGAGTAATTTCTGAGAGCAGAACCAGGGTTATTCCCCTGGGCACCACTGGGTTTGATGCCAAAGCCCCTACCACTACCACCAAAATCAGCTGAACTCATTTATTTTCCCAGTACTTTACAAGACGTTTTGGTGCTAGGGGCTTGGGTACTCAGCTCAGAGTGGAGTTCAATGAAGGGTTGTTCCTGCTAAGCTTAAGGGACCACAGAGTGTCAGGGACCAAACCTAGAGGTTGTGCATGGTTGAGTCATCCTTCTGGTCCCTCTTTCTTTCAAACCAATGGAAGGTTCTCTTATCTGCATCTCTACTAAAGACCCAAAGATTGTTACCACCTTATTCATGTGACAAATCAAAAAAATTTGTTGCATCCTTACTAGTGCTCTTATGCAAGAGCTGAGATAGTGGACAAAAGTGACTTAAGACATGGACTAATATGGCCCATGTCCAAAGAGCACCATTCACAAAGAATACAAAACTCCTGATAAATTTTGTAGACTGATAAAAAGAATATTCTAAATTATATAATTTGTAAACACTCTCTTATACTCCTGGCTATTTGTTTATAGATTACTGCTGGCAGAACTCAGGAGACCAAATACAGTGCCAGGATTCAAACCCTGATAGACTGGCTACATGCTAATCCAGTGACTTACCTAAAATTATTTCACCAGCCCCTGTTGTAGCGATTATTATGAATTCTACTCTTTGTTGTAACCAGAGAGCTGCTGCATTTTGTTTCAGTTGCTATGCCAAGAATTTAGCATAGGACTAAACATACAAAAGGCAAGTGCTCTACCACTAAGGTACAAGAGAACAGTTTTCATATTATAAAGCACTACCTGGTAGTGACTACCATAAAAAAATTTTAAAAAATGCATTTAGGATGCAACCAAGGTGGTTGCTTAGTGAGAATTTGTGCTTATTTTATCTTGTAATGACCAAAAACCCACATAAAAACTTGAATTGATCTACACAAAAACTAATCTCTATTAGGGGTCAGAGAGAAAGCACAAGGGTAAGGTCCCCGACTTATGAGTAACTGACCTAGTTTGAATCCCTGGCATCGCATATATTCCACGATTACCACTAGGGGTCATTCCTGAGCACAGAGCCAGGAATAGCCTTGGAACATTACTTGGTGTGAGCCTCTCACCTCACTCTCACCATCCCCCCCAAAAATCCAGTAAAATAAAAATTTAAATAATTTTTAAATATTTATGAAGAAATAAGGGGCACAAAATCTCAAATGCTTTTGAATACATATATATTGGCTTTAAAGGCCACACTCTGCTGCTACTACAGCAGGGAGGGACAGGTGTGTTTATGGTGGGGAGTGTCACTCTCTGTAGTGATAGGGATTGAACCATGGTCCCAGCATCATTCAGTCCTTTAAGCTATTTTCTCTGTTCCCATATGTATTCATTCCAATTGAATTTATTTTAAAGATTTAATTGGTTGGGGGCCGGAATGGTAAGGCATTTGCCTTGCACACACTAACCTAGGATGGACTATGGTTTGATCTCCTGACATCCCATATGGTCCCCCAAGCCAGGAGTGATTTATATCATAAATAAATAAAAAAGATTTTATTAGAATTATTATACAATTCACAAATGTGACATCTAAGAAGTAGAATGGATCTATAGACAGAAAGAGTAGGACAAGATTATTCTTAGTGAAAAGGATTATTAGAGGTGGAAAATAGTTCAATGGGAGAGCATCTGCTTTTCATGTGTGAGGTCCTGGGTTTGATCCCTGGCAATTAACTATAGGGTCCCTTACTTCAGTCAGAGCAACCTCCAGAGCTAAAACTGCAGTTAGGTTAGATATGTTATTTTTCTTTTTGGGTCACACCCGGTGACGCTCAGGGAATACTTCAAGCTATGTGTTCAGAAATTGCTCCCTGGCTTGAGGGACCATATGGGATGCTGGGGGATCGAACCATAGTCCATCCTAGGTTAGCACTTGCAAGGGAAGCACCCTATTGCTTGCACCACCGCTCCAACCTCTCAAGTTAGGTAATATGTTTTAATGGAATTCTCATGAATGACTATTTTCAGTCTGCTGTTTCTTTCTTTCTTTTGTATTATGAGGATGCTGATGCCAAGGATCTCATATTATTGTGGTTCAGGGCCTTACACATGCAAGCTATTTGTGACCTGAGATACAATCTCTGCTCCTTCCTCTTTTCCCACTTTCCTCCCTCCTTTTTTCTTTCCCTTTCTCCTCCTTTATTCCCCTTAACATTAACTAGTTCATCCTCAGAAGTTTGAATCTATTTTATACAGGAAGTAGAAACCTCAGATACCAGTTCTCTAAATTCTCTAGATCTACCCACTCTTTTTCCTTAATAACAAAAAGACATCTATTTTTTTTTGTTGTTTCTTTTTGTTTTGGGGTCACACCTGGCAGTGTTCAGGGGTTACTCCTGGCTCTATTCTCAGAGATTGCTCTTGGCAGGCACAGGGGACCATATGGAATGCCGGGATTCAAACCAACATCTTTCTGCATGCAAGACAAATGCCTTACCCCCATGCTATCTCTCCGGCCCCACAAAAAGACATCTTAAAGTTAAAAGCAATCCTTTGGTTTTACAGCAGGATAAAGTCAAGTCCCTGCCAGGAGTGCAAAGCCAAAAATAAGCCCACACACTCTGGTGTGGCTCTCCTCACAAAACAAAAATAAATAAAAGCAATCCTTTTAGGGGCTGGAGTGGTAGAACAGAGGGGAAGGCACTTCCCTTGGAAGTGACAGGGGTTCAATCTCCAGCACTGTCAAAGAGTGATTCCTGAGTATAGAGCCAAAAGTCCTGAAATACTCAATTTTATATCCATATATTTATATTTATTACTCTATAGATTTTATTTATTTATTTATTTATTTGTTTTTGGTTTTTGGGTCACACCCGGCAGTGCTCAGGGGTTACTCCTGGCTCCATGCTCAGATATTGCTCCTGGCAGGCACGGGGGACCATATGGGGCACCGGGATTCAAACCGATGACCTTTTGCATGAAAGGCAAATGCCTTACCTCCATGCCATCTCCCGGGCCCCTAACTCTATAGATTTTAGCTTTTATAAATCTCATCTATTCTGTCAAAATTTAGGTAGATCATTTCTCTTCTCATCATCAAGAAAATACTCTTAGACGTAGTTACATACAATCATCTATTCTCATCCCTCTTTTCATACTCATTTTTTTTCTGGTTTCAGGGTCAAACCCAGAGCCTCAAAAATGCTAGTCCCAGGCTCTCAGGCCCTATCGCTGAGCCACATCTCCAACTCTGTAGACAAGTAAACATTGTTCACATTTACTTTCTTTTATTTTCTTTTTTTGGGGTTTTGGGTCACACCCGGCAGTGCTCAGGGTTACTCCTGGCTCCACGCTCAGAAATCGCCCCTGGCAGGCTTGGAGGACCATATGGGACGACGGGATTCGAACCAATGACCTTCTGCATGAAAGGCAAACGCCTTACCTTTATGGTATCTCTCCGGCCCCCACATTTACTTTCTTTCCTAAATTTTCTGCCCTGTACGAAAGCTTGGCCTCTTTCCAGCACTTGATACCACGACCCATTCCTTCCTTTAAACTCTCTGGTGGTGGGAAGATGAAGGGGTTCGTACTTTTTATATGATGAAACCCAACTAAAATCATGTTTGTAAGCAGAGTGCTTAAATAAAGATTAAAAAAAAAAGAAATGAAAACAATAGGGCCAGAGTGATAGTCTAGCAGGTATTTGCATGTAGCTGATCGAAATTTGATCCCCCTGGATTACATATGGTCTCCCAAGCCTCACCAGGAGTGATCCCTGAGCAACAGAGCCGGAACAGTCAATGTGGCACAAAAACCCTATTTATTTTATGCATTTTGGGGGCAGGAGGGAGGAAGTTATTGAGGCGAAGAAGGCATCAGGGAACTCCTTCCTTGGCTTCCATAAATTCCTGTCTTTGGTTTGGGGAGGGGAAGTGAAGGCTAGGATGAGTGAGAGCAAGCACCTGACAATCCCAGGGGCTATTCCTGGCTCTGTGCTCAAGAGTGGCCCCTAGTGGTGCTCAAGGGACCATCTGCAGTTCCAGGGATGACCCCGGATAAGTGGACACCCCAGCCACTTGCAAGGCCTTCCCTTTTGTGTCTCCCAGGGGCTCCTCCTCAGCACTCTAGGTACTGGGACCAAAATAAAAATATAAAATAAAATGAACTCTCTTCCCAAAGAGAAGTTCTCCACCCTGTAAGCTGAAGTAAGTGACACACTTGACCTTAAAAAAAAAAAAAAAGACAGAATTTTAATCTAGGAGTGCAAGCAAATGGCCAAGGAAAAAATGAGTAGAACCCTACTTTTGTGGATAGAGAGAAGAGGCAGGAACCACATGGGAACCTCAGAAGTGACCATAACTTTCACCATGACTTCTAACCTCTAATTGTCCCCTCTCTAACGGAGCCAGCGGGTGCTCAAGGAAAAAGCTAGAGAGTAAAAATCCACCAGCGAGGGCAGACCGAGAGCTGCAACTCCACCAGATAACTGGGAAAGAGCATTTAGGATGGCGGAACCTTTGCAGCGTGGGTCCTTAGTTGTACCGGGACGCTGTTGTACACGTGCGCGCGTGCGCGGTGGCACTTCCGGCCGAGGCCAAGAAGCGGGGGACTTTGTGCACTTCCGGGAGCTCCGCGGCGGGTGGAACTAGCTCCTCGGTGGTCCCGGCTTCCGGTTCCGGGTCGCTGCCCTCCGCTGGCTAGCTCGTCCAAGCCTAGACCCGCTGTGTCTTTGCTCACCTTTCCTACGGGACCGCTGGGCAGCAGTACTGCCAAGAGTGGCGGTGGGAGGGGCCGGAGAGACAGCACGGCGGTAGAGCGTTTGCCTTGCATGCAGAAGGACACTGGTTCGAATCCCGGCATCCCATACGGTCCCCCTGAGCCTGCCAGGAGTGATTTCTGAGCACAGAGCCAGGAGTAACCCCTGAGAGCTGCTGGGTGTGACCCAAAAAACAAACAAACAAAAAAAGTAGCCGGGGGTAAAAGCTAGTTTTGATAGGTTTCTCGTACTGTTGGAAATGAAGAAATTAAAGCTCAAGGAACTAGAGAGTCGCCTGCAACAAGTAGATGGATTCGAAAAGCCCAAAGTACTTCTAGAACAGTATCCGACCAGGCCGCATATTGCAGGTAGGGCAGGTAGTGTTCATGCCCTTGCTTAGAGGATTAGCCCTCTTGCATGCTCTCTCTCTCTCTCATGATTAAGAATCAGTTTCCTGTTGCAAATAAATTTACAACCTCAAAATAGTTCACTTTTCTGCTGTAAATAACTTACAACATCAATATATTTCAATATCAGAGAAAAGTGATAATGTGCGTGACTAGCATGGAAATACGTATTATTTGTTGTATTTTTCCTTTTTTTCTTTTTTTTTGGTTTTTGGGCCACACCCAGCAGCGCTCAGGGGTTACTCCTGGCTGTCTGCTCAGAAGTCACTCCTGGCAGGCACGGGGGAACATATGGGACGCCGGGATTCGAACCAACCACTTTAGGTCCTGGACCGGCTGCTTACAAGGCAAACACCGCTGTGCTATCTCTCCGGCCCCTATTTGTTGTATTTTTATCTTATTCTCAGTTTACCTCAAAAGTTTTCTTATTCTTGGCATTGTCTGCAGACTAGTTTTGGGGGAATCACTGGTGCTCCTTTGGGGGGTGCGTGTGGGGGATATTCTTACTACATAGCTTGTTTTTATTATTATTATTATTATTATTATTATTATTATTTGGTTTTTGGGTCACACTCAGCAGCGCTCAGGAGTTACTCCTGGCTCTACACTCAGAAAGTGCTCCTGGCAGGCTCAGGATGCCAAGATTTGAACCATCGTCCTTCTGCATGCAAGGCAAATGCCCTACCTCCATGCTATCTCTCCGGTCCCCACTTTTATTTTTTATTTATTTATTTTTTTGGGGGGGGTTTTGGGCCACACCCGGTGACACTCAGGGGTTACTCCTGGCTATGCGCCCAGAAGTCGCTCCTGGCAGGCACGGGGGACCATATGGGGAACCGGGGGATCGAACCGCGGTCCGTCCTAGGTTAGCGCAGGCACCTTACCTCCAGCGCCACCGCCTGGCCCCCCTAGAAGTGCATTTGAGAGAAATAATACAGTTGTTTTTAAGAGTCACTTGCACAAACTGGATTTTAGTCCTCAACTTGCCTACTTAACTTTCTAATGTCTTTTGGTTTTTTAGCATGTATGCTCTATACAATCCATAATACGTTTGATGACATTGAAAATAAGATGGTTGCAGATCTAGGATGTGGTTGTGGAGTGCTTAGCATCGGCGCTGCGATGTTAGGAGCGGGGTAGGTGATTAGTATATACTCATTGGCAATGAGAAGGATAGAAGTGTAAATAGGAACAATCAAGTTATATTTAGGGGACTGCCATGAATATAAAGAACAAGAATCTGAGTGCATTTTGATTGGGAAAAGTAAAAGCCAGAAACAGTGGCACTTGCTTTCCTTTTATACAAACCCGAGTTTCTACCTTGGCTAAGTTGGTAAACCATGCTGTTGAATGACAGCACACATTTTAATTTTGCAGAAAGGACTAATGGTGCTTTTAGTTTTTGTTTGTTTTTTGGGGGCCATACCCCCAGAAATCACTCCTGGCTTGGGGGACCATATGGGATGATGTGGTCCTGGGTCAGCCGTGTGCAAGGCAAGTGCCCTACTGCTGTGCTACCGCTCTGGCCCAGGATTAATGTTTTGTATTGGGTTGGTTCTGTTTTATTTTGGGGCTACACCCAGTGATGCTCAGGAGTTATCCCTGGCTCTGCACTCAGGAATCTCTCCTCACAGGCTTTGGGACCATCTGGGATGCCAGGAATCAAAACAGAGTCAGCTGTGTGCAAAGCAAGCACTCTCCCAGCTGTACTCCTAATCCAGCCCCTACTATTTAGTTATTTAAGGCTAGATATGTAGCTCAGTGGTACAGCATAAGCTTTGCAGGAGGTCCTGGGTTTGATACCTCTCACAACGGGAGGAACAAAAATTATGTGATACATTATTGTTTTGACTCTGGGACTATAATAATTCACTGTATTTTGTTGTATTTCCAGACTATGTGTTGGATTTGATATAGATGAAGATGCACTGGAAATATTTAGTAGGAATCTGGAAGAGTTTGAGTTAACAAATGTTGACATGATTCAATGTGATATGTGCTCATTATCTAACAGAATGTCTAAGTCATTTGATACAGTAATTATGAATCCTCCCTTTGGAACCAAGAATAATAAAGGTTAGTACCAAGGATCATCAGGTGCACTAGTATATTTAAAGAAAAGCAACTTTTTTTTTGGTTAGTATTTGTCTGCCTGGCTAGGAATTTCTAGGTTATTTTTGTTTTTGTTTCCAAGTGCACTTGGAAATCAGAAACCACTCACTCAGAAATCACCCATGGCAGGCTCAGGTTACCATTTGGGATGCCAGGGATCGAATCCAGGTCAGCCATGTGCAAGGCAAATGCCCTACCTGCTGTGCTATCACTCTAGCTCACACTTTACAGATTATTCTGCCTTTTTTTTTTTCTTTTTTTTTTTTTGCCTTTTTCTTTTTGAGCCTTACCTATTCCTTGCCCTGTTCTCAGGAGTGACGCCTGGCAGTGCTCTAGGAACCATCTATAGTTCTGGGTATTAAACTGGGCCTAGCTGCATGCAGGCAAGTGAATCTTAACCCCTAGATTCTTTTTCTGACTCCACATTTACAGTTTTGATTACTGCACCTTCACTCCCACCAAAGTGACCAAGACTCTAGTCTACTACTATGCTTAAGTCAGTTCTACTCTGCCTTGGTTTTGCTCCTCACTGCTTGGTAATGTTTTATAATACAGGGAGTTTGTCATCATGCATCGCTGTCTCTATTTCCTTCTATATTTTTTCTCTGTATATAACAAATGAATGAGATAATACAGTATTTTCCATCTCTCTCTGTTTTATTTCACTTAATGTGATACCCTTCAGTTCTATCCAAGTTGCTGTAAATTCTAATATAGTCTTTTCTTATAGCTGCATAATATTTCATTATTTATATGTACTACTTTTTTATCCATTCACCTGTCATTGGACATTTAGATTGTTTTCATATTATGGCTATTGTACTTAGCACACAATGACATTATGTGTGTATATTATGTCTTTAAGGTAAAGTGCATTTTTGGAGTGGTTGCAAAGAAGTATTAATGGGGC
>PVKC010053285.1:0-10162 GCA_004027635.1 Crocidura indochinensis
AAAAAAAAAAAGAAAAAGAAAAAAGAAATCACTCCTGGCAAGCTCGGGGGACCATATGGGATGCCAGGATTTGAACAAATGACCTTCTGCATGAAAGGCAAACGCCTTACCTCCATGCTATCTCTCCGGCCCCTACTGAAGTATTTTTCAATAATTTCATTAGTTATTTTGTTGTAACAATCAATATAAAAAATTTTGTGCCTGCTAAGAGGACAGGCTTAGGGGGTGGGTAGGAAACTGGGGGCATCAGTAATGGAAGAAGGTCGCTCTGGTGGTGGGAGTGGTGTTGAAACATTAATCACCCTAAACAACTGTATTATGAACAATTCTGTAAACCACAGTATTTAAATAAAATTAAAAAATAAAATAAAAATCAGATAGTTTATAGGATTAGAGAAATAGTTTAGGGATTAAGGTGCTTGCCTCATACTCAGTCAACCCCCAGTTTGCTCCTTAGTACATAGGGCTTGCTTACAGTCTACCATCCACCAATAGAAGTAAGCCCTGAGCACAACAGTTATTCCCCTCTCAATCCCCTCAAAAGAGAAAAATAGAGGTTTCAATCCCTTCAGAAAATCTTGAGCATCAAAATATTGAACAGACTGATCAGCAGTCTCTTCCAGATAATAATAAAGTTAACAAGCTGGAAAAATATATAAACACACATGTCATTTAAAAAGCAGCTATACTAGGACAGCAGAAGATACTATAATTGAGAAAGTCTTGACTGTCTTAAAACTGTCTAGCCAGAAAACCAATATCTCATTCTATTTCCATAAATAAAATACCTCAAAAGGATCCGTGGGGCAATTTTCAGCAGGACATGTTCTATCTGTATTGGAAGAAGCAGCCATACTGAATTTCTGGAGATCAAGACCATCAGTACATTTGTCATCAGAGTGGGTCTGTGAGGATAATCTTCGACGTTTGGAGGATGTTTCAGAAATCTCAGCATTCTGACACATACCAAGAGTGTTCGATTTGGCTTTAAAAACAAAGTAAAGACAAACAAGTAACATAGATATAAATATTCTTTC
Organism: Crocidura indochinensis; assembly: GCA_004027635.1. Taxonomy (NCBI): domain Eukaryota; kingdom Metazoa; phylum Chordata; class Mammalia; order Eulipotyphla; family Soricidae; genus Crocidura; species Crocidura indochinensis. The sequence goes on from PVKC010053285.1 coordinate 1,038, forward strand.
CCACAACTTCATTTTCAAATATTCCATATAATTTTAGAAACAGTTATGCTTGGGCCTTTATCAGATTACTTAATTAAAAAGAAAAATATACTATATCTGTATAGTAAAAGGAAAACTAGGGCCTGACAGATAGTACAGAGATGACCTGGTTTGATCCCCAGTAAGGACCGCATCACAAGCACTACTAGGAGTGATCCCTGAGCATAGCTAGCTGTGCCTCCCACCCCCACCCAAAAGGAACTCTAATAGCAAAAAAACATTACTAAAAATACATAATACAAACAATTAAATCAATGTTTTTCACAACTAAAAATATACAAAGCTGGGGCCTGGGAGATAGCATGGAGGTAAGGCGTTTGCCTTTCATGCCAAAGGTCATCGGTTCGAATCCCGGTGCCCCATATGGTCCCCCGTGCCTGCCAGGAACAATTTCTGAGCATGGAGCCAGGAGTAACCCCTGAGCACTGCCGGGTGTGACCCAAAAACCAAAAAAAAAAAAAAAAAGAATAAAAAAAAATATACAAAGCTATGCAAAAATACACTCATATTTCTTAAATAGTAGCTTGTTCTATTTAAGTTTACAATGGAACCTTTCCTTCTAAATATTTTAAAGGTTGTAGTTAAGATCTAATACTAGTTCTATTTTGATTGTGTAATTTCTGGGTATAGAGAAAAAAGTAACCTCTGAGCATCACTAGACATAGTTCCCCAAATAGAAATAAATATAATAAAGTGATTAGATATGCTTACATTATCAGGGTTTGATGCTGGATATAATGTAATATTAATTCTTCCTTTCCCCTTATTAAGGTTGCAGTACACCAATTTACCACAAACCCTAAATGAATTAATCAATGCTGACATCTCAATACTTAAAATACTTGAACCATATGGAAATGTAGGTTTAAGAATGCCTATTGTCATGTTTGTGTGAAAGGAAATCCCAAATCTAGACTTTTGTGTGAAATGTCCAAGCCTTCATGAAAAACAAGCTTTGTTTGGGTCAGGAATGTGGTTCAGGGTTACAGAACAGGCCTTAAAAACTTTAAGCCGTGGGTTGAACCCCTGGCACCACATGCCTCCTGCCTCCTTAATCTACTTCCTTATCACAGCAACAATCAAAGCAAGTTGTGTTAGAATATGGCTAGTCTTCAAAAACCCAGAAATTGAACTTCCATATGACCCAGGATTACCATTCCTAGGAATATACATTAGGAGCCAAAAAAACATTATGTAGAGAAGTCCACTGAATTCCTATGTTTATCACAGCGCTAATACCCAATAGCCAGAATCTGCAAATAACCAAAGACCCTGAGAACAGAATGAGTGAATATAGAAACTGTGTACATCTATACAATAGAATACTATACAGCTATTAGAAAAAACGAAGTCATGAAATTTTCTTATCCATAGACAGATATGGAGAGTATTATCCTGAACGAAATGAGTCAAAGGAAGAGGAATAGACATAAATGACCACACTAATTTGTGAAATATTAAAAAAAAAAAAAAGAAAGCATGGTAATAATAGCCAGAGACAAGAGAAACAAGGTCCAAGTGGACCAGTCCATGTTGGTAAGCGACAGTGAGGAAGTGCAGTTAGGACACAAAAGGGACCATTATAACAATGACAGTTAAGTGATCACTCTGATTTCTGCTGTGCCTGTAAAGCAGAGCAGACATCTTTGGACTTTTCTCTGGTTGCTTCAACCTAAGACTTGATCCTGTGTGGCATTCTTCCCTGAGGGCTCCTCTTCTTAGGAGGTAAGCACAAAAGTTGAACCTGGAGGAGTCTAGTTGAAGAATATCACCAAAACAAATACAAGCGTGACAATGTGGAAACAACTCAGGCCAACAGCAGATATAGAGAATGAAGATGACAACTCTATGACCCAAAACACAGCCAACCACCTAGTTAGTCTCTCAGATATAGAGTTTAGAGAAGAAATATGGAGTATGTTCACAGAACTCAAAGAAAGCATGGATCGAGTTGAATGAAATACTAACAAGAATCAAGAGGATATGAAGATAGAAATCAGAAAACTCCAAACTGAAATAACAGGTCTGAAAAACTCAGTAGACAAATTCAATGGAAAGCCTCTCCAATAGGGTAACAGCAGCCGAGGATAGAATCAGTGAGCTGGTAGATGAGATGCATAACAACTTTATACCGCAGAAGAGACTGAAAAAGGGCCTTAAAGCAAATAATGAGACAATGAAAGTATTACTCAAAGAATGTGAACAGATGAAAATAGAAGTCTTTGATAAGCTCAACAGAAACAACTTAAGAATCACAATTATCCCAGAGATCCAGGAAAAAAATCTTCTTGAAGAATCAACAGTCAAGAACATCATTACAGAAAAACAACCAGAGCTAAAGAATACATGTGACCAAATCCTGCACACCTAAAGAGTACTACCAACTAAAAGAGACCCAAAGAAAAATACCCCAAGACACACCCGAGTCAAAATGACGAATCGCACACATAGAGACAAAATACTGAAAGCAGCAAGATCAAAAAGGGAAATTACATTCAAGGGAGCATCTTTGAGACTTAACAGCAGAAACACTCACAAGAAACACTCAAGGCCAGAAGGCAGTGGTGGAACATAATGACAAAACTCAATGAAATAAATGGTTCGCCTAGAATACTGCACCCAGCAAAACTCACTTTCAGGTTTGAAGGAAGTATACATAGCTTCACAGGTAAACAACAGCTCAGAAACTTTACAGACTCAAAACCAACCTTAACAGAAAAACTCAAGAGTCTACTTTAAGACAAGACTGACCAACAGACACACCAAATTTTTATACAAAGATGGCACTAAATCCTATGACAATTATCCCTCTCAAAGTCAATGGACTAAATGCACCTGTTAAGAGACACAATGTGGCTAAATGGATCAAAAAACTGAATCCAACCTTCTGCTGCCTACAAGAAACACAACTGAATGATCAGAACAAACATAGACTCAAAATCAAAGGCTGGAGAAAAATCATCTAAGCAAAAAACACCTTTAAGAAAGCTGGAGTGGGGCCTGGAGAGATAACACAGCGGCATTTGCCTTGCAAACAGCCGATCCAGGACCAAAGGTGGTTGGTTCTAATCCCAGTGTCCCATATGGTCCCCAGTGCCTGCCAGGAGCTGTTTCTGAGAAGACAGCCAGGAGTAACCCCAGAGCACCGCCGGGTGTGGCCCAAACACCAAAAAAAAAAAAGAAAAAGAAAAGAAAAAGCTGGAGTGGTCATATCAATATCAGATGACACAAACTTTACACTCAGAAAAGTTGTAAGGGACAAAGATGGACATTTTGTACTAATCAAGGGATATGTATATAAGGAAGAAATCGCCCTCCTAAACATATATGCACCTTATGAGGGACCAGCAGAGTATTTAATACGATTATTGACAAATCTGAAAAAAGATATCAATACCACCTGTCACCCTTGATAGGTCAACCAGACTGAAACCCATCAAAAATATACTAGCTCTGAAAAGAAAAATGGAAGAGAATGGGCTAGTAGATATATTTAGGGCACTCCATCCCCAGAAATCTGAATATACGTTCTTCTCCAATGAACATGGGTCATTCTGAAATAGACCACATGCTGGTCCACAAAACATACATCCATAAAATCAAGAAGATAAAAATAGTGCAGACTACCTTCACTGATCACAAGGTACTGAAATTACCATATTTTCGCCATATAAGATGCACCAAATTTTTAAGGAGGAAAGTCTAGAAAAAAAAGATTGTGAACCAAATACTGTAGTAAAATATTTTAGACCAACTGTATAACATTAACAACAGTTTAAGAATAATTTCATGTCAACCATGTAACATTAAGAACTTAGTACTCTTAACTTAAGCTTTACTCTCATTAACAGTCAGTAAACAATAACAAAAATAAGGCTTTAATGTTTTTATTCAAACCCCAAGAATTCCTCTTCTTTGCTGCTATCAGAAATGAGGATGGACAGATCCTCACAGTCATTGTCAACACTTTCTTCCTCACTGGTGTCAAATATGACGTCATCTTCTGTTCCATCCAAGGCATTACTAATGCCACATTTCTTGAAGGATTTTACAACAATGTCCTCCTTAACGGAGTCCCATGACCTTTTAACCCATTCACACACTTGTGTGATAGTGAGCCTCTTCATCCGCCCAGTAGGAGTCAAATCATGGTTGCCAGCTGCCATCCAGGTGTTCCACTCCTCTCACATCAGAACTTTGAACGGTTTGTTAATAGCAACATCCAGAGGTTGCAGCCATTGCAGTGTATGGACGGAGCTCTGCCTACTTAGGGGAAGAGCTCTTGTCACTCTAGGTCCTCATCGGCTCAGAATGACAAGGGCTCTGCCCCTAAGTAGGAGGAGCTCCGATGTCCTCTCGAAGTAAATTTCGGTAGCTCCCGAAAAGTAGAAAAGTATTGTCAGAGGTCGCCAGCAGCCCACTAAACACCAGGCCTCGGACCGGTAGTGGGCTGCGGCCCAGTGGTTGGGGACTGCTGCTTTAGGTACGGTGCTTTCAGACAAAAAAATAAGTTGTTTGCCTTTCATGTAAAAGGTCATCGGTTCGAATCCCGATGCCCCATATGGTCCCCCGTGCCTGCCAGGAGCAATTTCTGAGCATGGAGCCAGGAGTAACACCTAGCACTGCCGGGTGTGACCCCCCCCCCAAAAAAAATGAATGGATGGGGAGTAGAACCAGTCCTGCGGTGTACACAGTAGTGTGATGTCTGTGATGGCAGCGTGTGACAGACATCTTACCTACAGCACGGCCTCATCTCCACTGTCATAGGGGTGTGACCAGCAGCGCAACACAGCGAGCAAGGACACAGAGCAGCAGGATCCGCCTCTCACACATTCCATGTGAGATCAGTCTGGGAGAACAGTGAGTAGATGGCTGCAGGCCATATGAGGGTCCGGGCACGGGTTCAAATACACCCGATTCTGGACCCCCAGATGGACATTCGCGTATAAGACAGACCCACTTTTCCAGCCCCGTTTGGGGGAAGAAAAAGTGCGTCTTATATGGCAAAAAATATGGTAGATGTGAACTACAAAGGGATACAGAAAAAAAAACTTTAACACCTGGAAATTAAACAGCTTTATATTTGAAAAACCAGTGGGTCAAAGATAAAATAAAAAAGGAAATCAAAACATTCTAGGAAACAAATGACAATAAAGACACAAATTATCAGAATTTATGGACACAGCCAAAGTGATACTGAGAGGAAAATTTATAGCCTTGCAAGCACACATCAGGAAAGAGGAAGGGGCCTACATTAATAGCTTAATGACACAGCTTATAAAATTAGAAAATGATAAATAAATGGAAGCAAAAATAGGTAAACAGCAGGAAATAACAGAGCTTAGAGAAGAACTAAATGAAGTGGAAATCCAGAAAACAATCTGGAAAGATTGTCTGAAAGATCAATAAAAGCAAAAGTTGGTTCTTTGAAAAACTAAACAAGATTGCTAAACCACTGGCAAAACTCACAAAGAAATTAAGAGAATCTTGATAAACCAGGTTAGAAATGAAAAAGGGGGAGATCATTACAGATATTGCAGAGATTCAAAGAGTAATCAGAGATACTTTGAGAAACTCTATGCCACGAAACATGAGAACCTGGGAGAAATGGACAAATTTTTGTGGACTCCTATAACCTCCCATGCCCAAATAAGAACGAGGTAGCATATCTAAACAGTCCCATCACTATTGAGAAAATTAAAATGGCGATCAAAAAGTCTTCCCAAAAACAAAAGCCTAGGCCTAGATGGGTTCAACTAATGAACTATTTCAAACCTTTCAAGAGGAACTTCTATCAATCCTTGCCAGGCTCTTTCATAAAATTGAAGAAATAGAAACACTTCCAAATAGTTTCTATGAAACTAACATCATCTTAATACCAAAATCAGACAGAGATGCTGCCAAAAAAAAATAAATAAATAAAATTACTGGGGCCCGGGAGATAGCATGGAGGTAAGGCATTTGCCTTTCATGCAAAAGGTCATCGGTTCGAATCCCGGTGCCCCATATGGTCCCCCGTGCCTGCCAGGAGCAATTTCCTAGCATGGAGCCAGGAGTAACTCCTGAGCCCCGCCGGGTGAGACCCAAAAACCAAAAATAAATAAATAAATAAATAAATAAATAAATAAAATTACAGACCAATATCCCTGATGAACATAGATGCAAAGATCCTCAACAAAATTTTGGCACATAGAATTCAATCATTCATCAAAAAGGTCATCACCAAGACCATGTAGTTTTTATCCCAGGAATGCAAGGATGGTTTACCATCCATAAATCAATTAACTTAATATACCATATCAACAAAAAGAAAAACAAAAATCATCTGATCATATCAATAGATGCAGAGAAAGCATTCAATAAGGTTCAACATCCATTCTTGATTAAAAACTCTCAGCAAGATGGGAAGGAAAGGAACTTTTCTCAATATAGTCAAGGCCACAAGCCAATGGCAAATATTATTACAAATGGAGATAAACTAAAAGCCTTTCCCCTAAAATCTGATACAAGACAAGGCTGTCCTCTCTCATCACTCCTATTCAATCAAAATAGTGCTGGAAGTATTTGCCATAGCGATAAGGCAAGAAAAAGATATCAAGGACATCCAGATAGGAAAGGAAGAAGTCAAGCTCTCACTATTTGCAGATGACATGATAATATATTTAGAAGACTACCAAAAAGCTTATAGAAACAATAGATTCATATAGCAAAGTGGCAGGCTACAAAATTAACATGCAAAAGTCAATGGCCTTCTTATACACTAATCATGATAGAGAAGAAATGGGCATTAATAAAAAAATTATATTCATATTAGTGTCCCACAAACTCAAATATCTTGGGGTCAACTTAACTAAAGAGGTGAAGGATCTATACAAGAAAACTAAAAAAGCCTGCTTCAAGAAATAAGGACAAAAGGAAATGAAGACACATACCCTGCTCATAAATTGGCAGGATTAATATCATTAAAATGGCAATACTTCCCAAAGCATTGTACAGATTTAATGCAATCCCTCTAAAGATACTCATGACAGTTTTCAAAGAAGTGAATCAAACACTTCTGAAATTCATTTGGAACAATAAAAACCCATGAATAGCTAAAGCAATACTTGGGAAAAATAATACGGAGGCATTACTTTCCCCAACTTTAAACTGTATCACAAAGCAATAGTTGTCAAAACAGCATGGTTTTGGAATAAAGTCAGATCCTTAGATCAGTGGAATAAACTTAAGTATTTAGAAAATAGGGGCCCGGAGAGATAATATGGAGGTAAGGCGTTTGCCTTTCATGCAGAAGGTCATCAGTTTGAATCCCGGCGTCCCATATGGTCCCCGGTGCTCGTCAGGAGCAATTTCTGAGCATGGAGCCAGGAATAACCCCATGAGCACTGCCAGATGTGACCCAAAAATCAAAAAAAACAAAAAAAGTTCCCCAGACATACAATCAACTAACCTTTGATAAAAGGGCAAGAAATTCAAAATGGAGCAAGGAAAGCCTCTTCAACAAGTGGTGTTTACATAACTGATTAGCCACTTGCAAAAAGTGAACTCAGACCCCAGCTAACAACATGCACAAAGACCAAATCCAAATGGATTAAAGACCTTGATATCAGGCCTGAAACCATATAGTATAGAGAACATAAGGCATTTAGAACACGTAGGTAAAACACGATATGACATTAAGACTAAAGGTAACTTCAAGGAGGAAACAGCAGTTTCTGCACCTCAAAGGAAATTGTGCCTAAGATACAAAATCTACCCACAGAATGGGAGAAACTATTCACCCAATACCCATCAGACAAGGGACTAATATCAAAAATATACAAGATGCTGACAGAACTTAAAAAGAAAAAATATAGGGGCCCGGGAGATAGCATGGAGGTAAGGCGTTTGCCTTTCATGCAAAAGGTCATCGGTTCGAATCCCAGTGCCCCATATGGTCCCCCGTGCCTGCCAGGAGCAATTTGTGAGCATGGAGCCAGGAGTAACCCCTGAGCGCTGCCGGGTGTGACCCAAAAACAAAAAAAAAAAAAAGAAAAAATATATAACCCTATCAAAACAAGGGGAGAAGAAATGAACATACATTTCCTCAAAGAAGAAATACAAATGGCCAAAAGACACATGAAAAAAATGCTACACATCACTAATCATCAAGGAGATGCAAATCAAAACAACAATGAGGTACCATCTCACACCACAGAGATTGGCACACATCACAAAGAACAAGAACAATTAGTGCTGGCAGGGATGTGGAGAGAGGAACTCTCATTCGCTGCTGGTGGGAATGATATCTAGTACAGCCTTTATGGAAAATAATAAGGAAATTCCTCAAAAAACTGAAATTGAGTTCCCCTTTGATCCAGCTATTCCACTCCTAGGGATATACCCTGGGACGGCAATGGCTAACCTATGAAGGTCCGCAATTAAGATATGCAGCACATGCCGCATAGTTTTTAGATACTAAAATCTTGTTATTACGGTTTAATTGACGTGCTGGCACTTTGGTTTTGTGCAGTGGTTTAGGTACTTGAGCTCATAAAGGTTAGCCATCACTGCCCTAGGAACACAAAAATACAATACAAAAACCCCTTCCTCACACCTATATTTATTGCAGTGCTATTTACAATAGCCAGACTCTGGAAACAACCAAGATGCCCTTCAACAGATAAATGACTAAAAAAAACTGTGGTACATATACATAATGAAATATTGTACACCCAGCAGGAAAGATGAAGACATGAAAATTTCCTATACATGTATGTACATGGAATCTATTATGCTGAGTGAAATAAGTCAGAGGGAGAGAGATAGACACAGAATAGTCTCCCTCATCTATGGGTATTAAGAAAAATTAAAGACATTACTGTAATAAAGGCCAAACACAATAGAGTTAAGGGTTGGGAGGGCCAGAAGAACTGGCTCACAATTTGAAGCTCACCACAAAGAGTGGTGAGTGCTGTTAGGGAAATAACTACACTAAAAACTAGCATGACAATGTTAAAGAATGAAAGAAGTAGAATGCCTGTTATGATACAGGCAGGGACGGGGGAGGAGGGAGGCATTGGTGATGGGAATATTGCACTGGTGAA
>PVKC010053286.1:0-10154 GCA_004027635.1 Crocidura indochinensis
CTAAATTCCTAGAACTGTTCACATTATTTCCTTCCCAGTATAGGTTAAAATTCTATTTTTATTTTTATAAGACTGGTTCAGAACATGTCATAGTTGATCCAAGTTGCTGCATGTATTTCTTATCTCATTTATGTGATTGACTTAGACTATTTCATATGCAGTTGACTTTCTCCAACAAATTGGGTATATTTCTTCTGTTCATCCAATTCTAGGACTAACTAATCTATAAGAAGCAGAAGTTTTCCACCTAAGGTAGCTTGACTAAAGGTACTCACTAATAATACTGGATGAATTTTTCTTTGGAGGCCTCCACTTTGTCAGTCTGACCATTGTAATTTTTTTCAGTCAATTGCCTTATCTCTGCCCAAACTGTCTTGCTACTGCTAAATTAGTTTACCATCCATAACTTGAATCTAGTGGGGTTTGGATTCAAACACATACTCTATACTTCTTATTAGACCTACATATTACCTCCTATTTAATGTTACTCATAAGTAAAGTAGAGATTTGTAATATGCTCCATTGCATATTACATATAAATTATATAATGTATTATTATCAACTTTTGATACAATTAGTGCAGCTTTCATTTTAGATTTTTTGCTTACACCCAGTGGTACCCAGGGATTACTCTGGCTCTTCCCACAGAGATCACTGATGGCTGAGCTCTGAGCATGATATTTAGTGCCAGGGATCAAACTGGGTTTGGCTACATGCAGCACAAATGCCCAACTTGTTTTACCATCATAGGTATTTTTATTATATTGAACACATGTTCTTATTGCTGTGAAATAGTCCATTTTCTGAAATCAGCATCCTCCTAAAACTATTTCTGATAGGAAAAATACAAACAACAGGGCTCATAAAACTTTATCCACATAGGGGCTGGAGCAATAGCACAGTGATAGGGTGTTTACCTTGCATGGGGCCCATACAAGACTGACCTTAGTTTGATCCCAGGCATCACTTTTGGTCCCCAGAGACAGGAGCGATTTCTGAACACATAGCCAGGAGTAACCCCTGAGCATCACAGGGTGTGGCAAAAAAAATCTATCCACATTAATGGGTCAATTTATATGACCTAGCTAAAGCTTTCATCAACACTGAAGGTTCTAGTTCACTGTGATTTTTGTGAGAACTCCCAGGAAATTATGACTGAGTCTAATATAGCATAAAGATGGAGTGAGGGCTTCATATTATGGTCAAGATTAACCCCAAGATTGTAGATTAGATAGTAGCTATAAAAGGAAGATTGTGATGGTGTTTAAAAATAAAATCACCCCTTCAGGAGAGGTAATACAAAGAGGTATTGTATATGGCTCTTGCATATGGCTGACCAAGTTGGATCCCTATCATTTCTTGTGGTCCCCAGATCCTTCAAAATGAGTTTTCTGAGCTCAAAAACAGTAATAACTGAGCACTAATGGGTGAACACAAATAAAAAACAGAGTACTCAATTATTCTTAGAGTTGGTTTCCTTAGATGGTCTTCAAAATTGCAACATTTTTTTAAAATAATTTATATTGTGACCAAAGTGAAAAACAAATCTTTCACAATAATATTTAAGGTACATAGTGGCAATGAATCAAGGCCATTCTTTTCTTTCAGTAAAGATCTGTATAGCAGAACACCAGGGTGTCCTCCCTCCACACCTTTTCCCAAAATGTGTCCATATCTCCCTCCTTTGCCCCTCAACCCCGGAGTGCTAGTGTAACTGTTCACCTCTATGTATATCTTGTTGTAGATGGGTTATAGATTCTGTTGTTGTTGACTTTGGGTTTGGTGTTTAAGTTTGACCATTTTTTATTTCTTTTCAATGTTCGTATGGCTATTTGGTCCTGGTACCATTCATTTTTATTTTCCCCCTCAATTCATAAGGCAGAACAAGATGATTCAAGTTGTGTGGTTCTGTTGAAAGAAGACAGAAAAAAAGAGGGAAATAAGAAGGAAAACATAACAAAAAACAAACAAACAGCAGTAAAAATAAATTTTAAAAGGAAAGACAGTAACTACACACACACACACACACACACACACACACAACGTGCAACATTTTTACAGAGCTGAGATCAGCCCAAAGAATCAAAGAGCACTAGTTTGTCTGGCATGCCTATCTTCTAGTAACAATCTCAAGTTGCACTTGAGAGAACATTACACAGAGAGAACAAAGCCAGCATAGGACTAGGAAAAACATTGACTCCCCAACATACTTCATGCCCAAGTGTGGTTACATCACCAGGGAGTTATATAAGCTTACTGCCTCAGACCCAGACAGAAGTTAGGCTTGGTAAGTTAGTCCTAACAGGGGTTAGCACCACTGTGACTACATATCCTATCCTAAGTTATTTGCTATACAGATCTTTACTGAAAGAAATATTTCAACCCAGATCTACAAAACTCTGAAGCAAAAGAATATGCAAATTAATTTAAAATTATGTGAAAACGCATGCTTTTCTTAGAAATATTTGAAAACTGAAAATGACATTTAATTTTAGTATATTTTAAATACATATAAAACTAAATTTCATTGATCATTATTTTGTTCTTTATAACATTTTAGTCATTAAAATAATCTTATGTTTATTTTTTGCTTATTGTCTTGATTTTGGGCCCTAGCTAGTGGTGCTCAGTCATACCACTGACTCTGCACTCAGAAATAACTCCTGGCTGTGCTCATGGGACCAGTCTTATATGTTTAAATATTACATTATTTACATTTTAATAAAACAATTAATATTTTAATTATAGTCTTTTCTATATAAATTAAAGAATATGTGTTATAATCTGCTTTATATCTATTATTTTATTTTTGCAAAAGTGTTTCCATAGTTTTACCAGGAATACTATTCATCAAGTAGTGTATTCTGTGCTAATTTGTTAGTCACCATTTCCATGTTAGTTCATTAATCACATATTTTTTTCCTCTTATAATTTTGATCTTTCAGTCATTTACCCTTTGGCAATTTTTGTTTTATTTATGAACCTATATAAACTCATTATTTATTAAAGATAAAATATGGTTTCTGCAAAAAAATGTATTACTTCTATTTACATGTTTATTTAGTCATTTTAATGATATCAAATAATGGATTTATTATGTTTAATTTTTTGTAACTAAAGATTAGGAATTGGAAAGAAAATTTAAAGTTAATAAGAATGCTTTTGATAAGGTACTACATGAAAGATTTATATTTCTTCTTCTATGCCATAGATGATTTTTCCATAGGTAGTATCACAAATTCAATTTTAATCACTACATAAAATTAAATACCAATTCTGTTAATGGACTTGTCATCTTCTATTATAGACATTAATGTTTTATTATTAGCATAAACAATTATTATAAATCAGTAAATATTTGGCCACAGATCCTATATCATGCTTTATATCATAGTTTATATTATATCTTTGCAATAAATTCACAAAAGCAAAAAAGTATATCCACCCATAATATATAGGAGTGAATGCTCACAAATCCCATAATAATATTTTCATATATTTCTATTAATGATATGCAACATACTTTTAAACAAATGTGCACTTTTTGTTATAATTATGTTAAACCATATTTATTGGTTTTCATTTTAAAACTAACCCTTGGGTACTGATTAGAGATTCCATGTGAGGACTGACTCTGAATTACCTCTCTTGGACCAACTCTTTCTATCTAAGCCTTGTCACAGAGAAAAGCTGCAGGAGTTTAAAAGACGTACTCTTCGATACTTGTCTTTTTTGTTAGAGTTTCCCCAGCATCTATTCTCTCTCAGTGTCAATTTTCTGACAGTAGCTTGCTTTATACTATTTCCACATTTCCCGAATGATTCATTTTACTTAGTGGCACCACATCAACTGTGCAATATGCCTTTGTTCCTTCCCTCTAGATGACTGTACCTACAACATGTAGTGTCACCATCATTTAAGAAATGCATCTTATAAAGCATAACACTAGTCCTCTGATTCAAAGGTCAGCCTAGGTTTTTCTGTTCATTATGATTACCTGAGCTTTTCAAAATTCCAAAGTCCAAACCTTTCCTCAGATCTTTTTATATTTTGAGAGTGTATACAAGAACTATGTAGTAGTAGTTGTAGTAGTAGTAGTAGTAGTAGTAGTAGTAGTAGTAGTAGTAGTAGCAGTAGTAGTAGTAGGAGGAGGAGGAGGAGGAGGAGGAGGAGGAATAGTGGCGGTGGTGATGATGATAGTAGAGTAGTGATGGTGGTGGTGGTGATGGTGGTGGTGGTGGTGGTGGTGGGAGTGGTAGTAGTAGTAATGGTGGTAGTGGAGTGATTATAGTAGTAGTAGTAATGGTAGTGGTATTATTGGTGGTAGTGGTGGTAGTAGTGAAGTGGTAGTGGTAGTGGTTGTGGTAGTGGTGGTGGTGTCATGGTTGTAGTGGTGGTAGTAGTGTGATAGTGGTAGTGGTAGTAGTAGTGGTGGTGGTAGTAGTAGTAAAGTGATTGTTGTAGTAATGGTAGTAATAGTAGTAGTAGTGGTGGTGGTAGTGGTAGTGGTGGTAGTAGTAGTAATAGTAGTAGTTGTAGTGTTAGTAGTAACAGCAGCAGCAGCAGTAGCAGCAGCAGTTTTTCTGTTATCCCATGTGATTACACCAAATTTGAGAACTACAAACATCAGGTCTACTTTTAACAAAATGACAGAATCCTAAGCATTAGATCATTTTCTTAAAGTTATCTTAGAGAATAGTCAGTGCTCCTCCTGCTTTGTCAAAATCCTTCTGCCGATAACAATAAAAAATTGGTTTTTTTTTATCTTCTCAATGATAAGAGATTTACATGTCTGTCTTTTGCTAAGCCTAGAAAGAAAATGCATTCCTCTAACTCTTTAGGTACATTAAAGAAAACTCTTCACCTTATTGAGGAAAAAATAAAAGAGGAGACTAAGAGGTATTTTGGTTTTCAGGTAGCAGGTTGCTATGCTGAGAATGGCTTCTAAGTGGCATTTAAAGATGCTGAAACAGCTGCCTTGCTCTAAAAAAGTGTGAAATTCTCTTTTGCTTTTGTAAACAGTGGAGAAAATATCACCAGTATCTGAAGCTCTCCACTGAATGCCCTGTAATCAGCCAAAAGGAATGCAGAGCTCACACTTGCAAAGCTGTTGGTTGAGCAGACAGGAAGATGTGACAAATCTGGTAAAATGCTCTCTTGAAAGGGGTAAAAATAAAAAAGTACTTTTCTCCTCTGAATTTCCTGGTAAAGGCTAATTTCTGCTTGCAAAAAAAGTTTTTAATGTTTAGGAAACAGAAATCAGAATCTAAAGTGCCTTGATTTGATTTTTGGGCTTTACATTACTCCAAATGAAAGAATACAAGCAAAGGAAAAGGCAAGGAGATGAAAGCAAAAGGGCAAACTGTAGCCTTCTTTCATGTAAATGAGCTATTCTTTTTAATGTGTACAGTTCCTGCAAGTAATTAGCTGAGCATGGATCCTGAATGAATGAATAATGCTAAATAAAATAAGATTTGACCCTAGTCCACAGCTGTTTAGTGAAGTGAACCCAGTATGAACCTCTCTGGCTAAAGCCTTCCAAGCACAGTCTAATGAATAACCAGCTCAACTCAGATAATTCAAACCAAAAATGCAATGCTTGTCTCAATTATCAGAACGTTTTAGGAGAAAATTATTTTTCTTGTTTTCTACTTCATTTGCATGAGAGCTCAAGATAATTTATTCACAGACACATCTTTTTTATTGCTATGCTCCAAATTTTAATATGGCCAGAGTAAATATTTGAGGGGAAACTTGCCCATTTTCTTTGCATTGATTTCTTTGCTTTGGGGGAAAAAAATCATCTCTATAATGTTTTCAGTTTTTTTCTGAATCTTTTCTACATTGAATGTATAAAGAAATTATACATTATTTATTCAGTCATTTAGTAAATGTTTACTATGTCCTAGTAAGCATCTGGATTCCTTTCAAGTGTGACAAATGAATATGGTATGGATGTGGTAAGGTAATTTATCGACGTAATTAACTTATGATTGTTCAATTTTTTTTTTCTTTTCTACTTTGTAGGCAATAGCCAGACCCATACTATTTCCTTGCCTTGGGGATTTTGTTGATCTTGGATAAAGTAGTAGCTGCATCTTTCCCAAATTGAAATAGTACCAATTCTATAGGCTATAATGGCTACAAGGGGTACATATAAATAGTGAATATAGCAGTGAGGTCCAATTAGGAGACGGAAACCACATAATAATTGGAACAAGGAAAACAGAATTATTAACTATAACAATGAAAATTACTGCTGTCAGGACTGCAAATGGAGTCACTAGAAAAGAGAAAGGAGAACTTTAAAGTAGAAGTTGGCAAACTTTTTCTGTTATGGGAAATATTTTAAAATTTGTAGATCCTTTAATCTCTCTTGCAACTATTCCACCCTGTCTTGGTAGCATATAAACAAAGCACCAAAAATATATAAATCAATGAGTATGACCGTGTTCTAATAAATATTCACAGAAAACACCAGTAAATCAAAGCTAACATCATAAAGTTCTGAAGTATGTGCTAGGCTAAGGTAACAAACCCCAAAAAGAAACTTCTTGGAAAGGGAGCTGGCTTCCTCAAGCTGGGTTTCTGATTTCTGTTTTTTGTTTGTTTGTTTGTTTATATGTTTGTTTAGATTTGGGGCCATACTCAGCAGTGTTAGGATTTAATTTTGGCTTTATACTTAGGGATCACTCCTGGAGGTACTTTGGGACCACATGAGGTGTTCGGGATTGAACCTGAGTCAGCTGTATGCAAGGCAAGTGTCCTACGATTAGTGTACACTCTGACTGGCTCAGGTTTCATACTTCTTTTTTGAGTAATGGGATGTGGAAAGGTGGGGCACACATCTGGATTTACTCAAAGCTACTCAGTAAAGCTCTTTACTCAGAGATCATTTCTGGATCCGAACATGTGAGACCATTTGAAGTTACTGGAATTAAACATAGGTTAGTAGTCTTCAAAGCAAGCACTCTACTCGCTGTAGTATCTCTGGTGGCAGATAATGCATTTTGTGCCCATTCTGTAAGGCCATTGCAGTGCCCCTGAAGAAGCTGGCTCATACTTGTCAATCAAGAAGGGGGGTCCTGAAAGCACACTTACCGACAGAATAGAGAGAGAGTATTAAGTAGCTATGGAATCTGTATCAGGAGGATCACAGTAATTGAGATGATTAGGCTAAGAATGTAACTGACTTGTCAGCTGGTGTGTACACCAAAGGCACATATGAAACATAGCACATAGTAGAAGCAAAAGCACTGGTAGCACATAAGAATTCAAAGATGAATTTTTTTCTTTTGTCATGTCCTTCATGTATTCTAACAAATTTAGCACCAAATTTGCAGCAGAGAAGTTAATGAAAAGGTAGTTTGAGTTTAGAGGTAATCAAAAAGTGTTCTAGTTCACAAGAATTCTTAATTATTATATCTCAAGATATAATATCAAGTAGATCTTTATAAAAATTTTTGTTCAACTCTACCTTGTACTGCTCAGATGGCTAGAACTGTAAACTCTTCAGTGTATCTAACCTCTCTGAGTTGTGCCAAATATAGGTTTGCCTTGTGCCCAAAAGTATTTTGAAAGGAGAAAGCATTTTATTGATCCCCAGTTTTCTGTCTACATAGATTTCCATGAAATATGTACACTGTAGCATCTATCAGTTCTGGAAACCCTTGGGATTTTCCAGCTAGGTTCAGCGTTTGTTCCATATTCTGTTAATTTTTTTATTGTGCATATCACACGATTGCAGTCATCTTTGAAATAAAATGGAAACATAACACTAGGAATAAAAAAGCTGTACAGGTTTTTTGTGGCCTAAACTGGTTGAAGAGGAAGTATCTAAGTAAGACAATGGACTGTCTTTTCCATAGCCAGAATATCTAACTTGATATCTCTAATTCCAAATATGACTTGTAATTCCTAAAACCCCAGCAGCCAAAGATATGCTCCACAAAAGCCACTATATTAGCAATAGTGCTTGAAATTCCTGGAAAACTGCAATTTATTTGAAAAATATTGCCATCACTATAGGATTGGTGTGCAGGAACACACCAATTTAGATGCCAATATGTATCTGAAGCAACATAATTTTCGCAAACAAAAGAACTAACAGAATGGCCAGCTAGCTGCAACAGCTTACTAAACCTTTTGAGAATGATATAATGACATCATTATAAGATATAATAATTTTCAAAAATGTTCTTACTGCTGTACTCTTTTCTTTCTTTTTTATTTCATCCTTTTTTATTTTTTAATAATTTCACTCACACTTACCTGAAAACAAATGTATTATGATCAACTATGTCAACTATGTATTATGTATTATATATTATATTTACTAAATAAATTTATATTAAAAAGCAAACAGGTAAACTCTGATATAAATCAAATACTAAAGTGGACAAAGTAATATCAAATAATATCTATTATAAAACATTTAACGATAAAATAAAGACATAATAAAATGATCACTTATGAAGTCTCAACATAAAAGTAGACTAAAATAATTCAAAATAAAATGTAAAACTGAAAATATAATATCTTAAATTTAAAACTTTCTAAATTTCTCTTGAAAGTGGATGACCCCAGTTTAACCCTTGATTGATAGCACATACATACACTGAGCACCACTAGAAGTGATCCCTCAGCACAGAGCCAGAGGTATTCCCTGAGCAATGGCTGATATGACTCAAAATAATTTTTTTTTTGGTTTTTGGTTTTTGGGTCATACCCGGCAGTGCTCAGGGGTTACTCCTGGCTCCATGATCAGAAATTGCTCCTGGCAGGCACGGGGGACAATATGGGGCACCGGGATTCGAACTGATGACCTTTTGCATGAAAGGCAAACGCCTTACCTCCATGCTATCTCCCGGACCCCTCAAAATAAATTTTAAAGTGATCCAAACTTTTCACTAAATGGCTACCTGATTATCACTGTATATAACTCTACAGATGATCCTAATGCTCTCTGACATCACAAACATGAGCAACATCATATCATGTCTTTGGGTCCTAACTTGAATCATTAATCTGGTAGGCTAAGTATTACTTGAAGCAGCACCCAGGTGCTGAGCATTATTATTACTTGGAAACACTCATTATCCCCCTCAAAAAAATTAAACACAGATTTCAGTAGGCAGCCAAGCCTGTAGGAGCGTGTCACAAGTAAATCTCATCTGGGATTATTAGAGTGTTAGATCACCTGCTTCCAGTGTCAAGGCATGATCTTGACATGCTTTTTCTTACTTCCTCACCACAGATTTCCTTATTCACATAAGCAATGGGAGTGTTTCCCTAAGAACTACAGCAACAAGAATAAATATCTTGTCTCCATTTGGCCCCAGCATAATAAATTGAGTTCTTTTTATGAATAACACTATAAAGAGGGTAAGACCAAAGATACCCTAAAAATTATTCGTGGTACTAATACAAAGGATAACAGTAATAGTAACACAAAAGAAATGTTTTTTTATATATGTGACAAGAATTCTCACATATATTTCCTCAATAAATCTTCATAGCATTTAGAAGTTATAGTTGTTGCGCCTGAAATGTGACACAGCAGTAGGGCATTTTCCTTGCATGTGGCTGACCTAGGATAGACCATGCGGTACGATTCCCTTGCATCCCATATGGTCCCCAAGTAAGGAAAGATTTCTGAGCGCATAGATGGGAGTAACCCCTGAGTGTCACCGGTGTGGCCCAAAATAAAAAAATAAATAAATAAAAGAAAGATAAAGAAAAAAAGAGAAAAATTAGAAGTTATAGCTATTGGGGCCCGGGAGATAGCATGAAGGTAAGGCGTTTGCCTTTCATGCAAAAGGTCATCGATTTGAATCCTGGTGCCCCATATGGTCCCCGTGCCTGCCAGGAGCGATTTCTGAGCATGGAGCCAGGAGTAACTCCTGAGCACTGCCGGGTGTGACCCAAAAACAAACAAACAAACAAACAAACAAACAAAAAAAAGAAGTTATAGCTATTATTCTCATTTACCAAAAGAGTTTACTGATACACAGAGAAATTAATGATTTGCTCAACATAAGAATCGAATTTACAAAAACCAGTAAAATGATTCAATATGTTTTGCATGTATTTTTCATTTTATAGGCCTGGATTTGATCCCCCAACCATTACTGGAAATGGTCCCAAAAAGAGCT
>PVKC010053287.1:0-10147 GCA_004027635.1 Crocidura indochinensis
GACAACAAAATCATCTAAACAGGGGGAATTAAACATCTCTTCTTCTTTTAACCAAATTCAATGATATCTTCCAAGTGTATACAATATACTGACTAGTAGTCCAAACAGATCTCGTGCAAATTCTCCAGGGACGTGGTCATCATACCTTTGCTGGACTCCAACCACTCACTGGAGCTTAGTGATTTAAATCCATATCCACTTTTTTCCATTTCCCCCTGCATCCACCCACAGCCTTTCCTCTCTGTCCCAGTCCCTTTCACTTTTGCCCTCATTACTCAGATCTCAGATGGTATCAACTGAGCTCTTCCCTATATCTGTCTTCTCGATCTTTCCTTGCTCCTCGGACCCAGGACTATAATATCATTAATATACAGTTCAGTTGCTTTTGAACAGCAGCTCATAAACCTTCAGGAGATTCCCACTGTCTAGCAACAAAAAATTTCTCAGGCAGGTGCCAAAGCAATATCAGAGCAGGTTTGCTTTGTACATAGCCAACCGAAGTTTGAACCAACAGAATCCTTATGGTTTCCTGAGCCTGCCCGGGGTAATTTCTGAGAACAGAGCCAGGAGGAACCCCTGAGCATCACTGTGTATGACCCAAAACAAGCAAATAAACAAATAACACTTGCCATTCACTGCGCTCGAGAGACAGTACAGTGCGTAAGACACTTGCCTTGCATGTGGCAGCACTGCAGATAGTCCCAAGCCCTGTCAGTAGTGATCTCTGAATACAGAGCAAGGAATAAGCCAACAGCATTCCTGGATATAGACACAAACATAGCCTATATTTGTCAGTCTCAAAATTCACAACATGGTCCTAGCCTTATTTTCTGCCACTGCCTACTTCCTACTTGCCCGTCTGATTCTCTACACACAGTTTTGGGTTTCGGTCTATGGGTCTTAGTTCAGGGATCTCTGCACCTGTGATACTGATCTTCAAAGCACCCTATTACAGACATTCTCATGCTTCCCCTGCCCTTTGAAGTCCCACAGCAGTACTTCAAAGTTTTTTGGGGTGTCTATTTGTTTTGACAACACACCTGCTGATGCTTATGGCCTACTTCTGGCTTTGAACAGAGGAATCAGAGGAATTACTACTGGCAGAACTCTATGGACATGAGGTGATGAGTTGAATATGGGTCAGCCAATTCAAGGTAAGCACCTTATCCACTGAACTCCAGTCCCTCCATTAAAGTTTCTTATGGCACCAAAGTCTGGTTTATAATATGGTTAAGTGGGGAGTTGTGATCTTTCTTCAGGAAGAGTTTTTGAAACCCCGAAATTTTACAAGTTGCTATTTCTATCATTCAGTGTAGAATATATATATTATGAGGGTGATGTAACACACACACAACATACCCCACACTTAATTTTATCATTCTACAATACTGTTACTACATACTTAAGAAGAGGATGAGAAAGAGGAGTAAAATGAGGCAGTTTTATTTGGTACTTTTCCATGCGGTATGTACTCTATCAACTACATGACACTGGATTTATTAGCTCCAATGTTCTTGGAAGGGGAGAAATGAAGTCTGTGTTTGAGAAAGTAGGAGCTCATTTTCTTTCATTATTCTTGTCTCCTAATTTAGTCATTTGGAATGCAGAGTTCAAAGAATGTTTCTGGACTCATGCCGACCCAGCATTCTTGATCTTCATTTCCAGTAGCAACATTTGCAAAGAATGTTCCTATATATCCTCCTCCCGATCATCTCTCACAGAAAGAGCACTCCACTCTGGCATAGAACTGTGCTCCTATTAGATGACAAGAATCTCTACATTATCATGTTTGCCGTTCCATTATCCACAAAAGAGGAACCAAGAGCTTCCTAAGGCTGAGAAGGATGAAAAAATAACAGCCTCAATTGTGACTGCATGGATTGTTTCCTATGGAAACTATGGTAGAAGAGTCAGGGATACAACTAAGATGAATCAAAGATCTGGATGAAATGATTGTTTCTCTCACTTCTTAGCTCAACCTATCTCAGTAGCTATTTCCTCATCTGAAAGTGAAAGTAGCTTTAAGTACCTTCTAAAGTATGGGGCTTGTTACAGATTTTGTGTGAGCAATAAAGATACTAGAAGGAAAACACACTTTCTATTTCTATCGTTCTATTTCTGAGTTAAGAAGACACTCGAGATTATGGGTAGAAAATAGTGCCAGGTCAAAAACAAAAACTGTCACACAATTCTATAGTTGTAGTTAAGAGAATCTAGAGCAAGATTAATCTGAATAAAAAGGTGGGCAGAGGAGCCAGTGAGACAGCATAAAGGTAGAGCATTGTTTGCCTTGCACACAGCTAATTCAGGACAGAAGGTGTTTCGAGAATTCCGGCATCCCATATGGTCCCTGGGACGATTTCTAAGCACATAGCCACAGTGCCACAGGGTTTAACTCAAAAACCAAAAATTAATTAATTAGGGGGCTGGGCGGTGGCGCTAAAGGTAAGGTGCCTGTCTTGCCTTGTGCTAACCTAGGACGGACCGCGGTTCAATCCCCCGGTTCCCCATATGGTCCCCCGTGCCTGCCAGGAGCGACTTCTGAGCGAATAGCCAGGAGTAACCCCTGAGCGTCACCGGGTGTCGCCCAAAAACCAAAAAAAAATTTTAATTGATTAATTAAAAGGTGGGTAGATAGTACAGCAGGGGAGTACTTTCTTCGCACATGGCCAGCCAGGTTCAATTGCTGGCACCTTACATAATCCCTGGAGCCAGGCAGGAGTGATCCATTAGTACAGAATCAGGAGTCAGCCCTGAGCACTGCCTGGTTTGACCCCAAAAATAAAAAAATGAAAATATATTACAGCTCACCTTTGCAATTTCTCCCCTAATGAGACCAGTATCTTGAAAGTTCATTTATTTTCTGGATAGAAAGTACTGAATTTTATAAATGAAGATTTACTAACCAGGTTAGTTTATGTACTATTTTTATACAGTACAGAATGAATGCATTTTATTTGAAAGAGATTAACACATAAATACTGGCATTGTGATTTGTGTTAATAAAATCACACTCAAGTGCCAACCTTCAGTGGTGTGTGCTTGTAATAGGTGAGGGAAAAAACTGATGGGCCAGAGCATCAGATCTAGCTTCAATCCCTTATACCACTTATGGTCCCTGAGTGCAAAATCAGTAATAAGCCCTAAGCACTTCTAGGTGTAGCTGTAGAAGCCTCCTAAAATGAAATGTTGATATTAAAACAAGAATGCATTATAAAGAGACTTACTTCAAAATATAACAAGGGTGAAACACACAAAATCACATTGGTTTTAGACTCACGTATTTTTGGCCTGTCCATCCTGGAAACACATCTGTCCCACCAATGCAGCAGACTGGTCCCCCAAACACTAAAATTATAAATGATGAAGAACATGACCTAAGACAATATTTTTCACGTCATTTTTAGAACAAACAATGTTTATTTAAGAGAATGAACTGCCTGGTGTTTCTGGACTGTCTTCTTTGTTAATAGTACCACCATCAAATAATAGGCATGGGAAGGGAGAGTTGGGATTTAGTTCAAAGATCCTCTGACCCACATTATGTCACAAAAGAACTAGTAGCCAGGAGTGCTTATTTTTACTTATTTTCCATAGTGTCCAATTTGGGAGCAGCGTTAGAACATAAAAGGGGCAGGGATATGAGAAGACAGCAGAAAAATTGGGGGGGGGACTTACCCCAGATATCGGCACACCTTCCAAGGCTCCGGCTTTCTAATAAAATTTTAAAGGGGAATCATTAATAATCATAAACATTGGTCCTACTAACCTAACTGAAACAACAATAAACACAAATAGCAACATGCCAGCGCATGTGGGCAGACAAGACAAAGCAGGTGTTTCAACTACATGACGGGCTCAGAGACAGATACTAAAGTAATCCTAGAATGATAAAGAGACATGACATTGGAGAATGGACACACAACGTTGGACTGGGAAATCAGGAGACACGGACTATGTGTTGCCGGTTAGTGCTAAGTAACTGCTGAAACTATGCTATGCCTCATTATATTTAAATATAGAAAAGACTGACCACGTGATTGTCAAAGTTGATAACACTTTGCTATTATTGAAGTTGCTAAAAAGATGAACACATCCTTTAAAATGAACATATAAAGCTTTATTTTAACAACTATTATTTCTATCTAAAGCACTCTTAACATCAGCAAGAATGTGACTGGAGAGAGTTCAATGGCATAAAGCACAAGCTTTGCATACAGAAGGCCCAGATTCCATCCAGCGCCATGCCACATTTCCCCAAAGCACGGCGCCAGTAGTCCCTGAACAATGCTGAGTGTGGCCCAAAATCAAATTTAAAAATCTGTAAGATGGGGCTGGAGTGGTGGTACAAGTGGTAGGGCATTTGCCTTGTACGCAGCTAACCTAGGACAGACCCCGGTTCGATTCCCCAGTGTCCCATATGGTCCCCAAGTCAGAGGCGATTTCTGAGCACATAGCCAGGAGAAACCCCTGAGCCAGCCACCGGGTGTGACCCCAAAACAAAAACAAAACAAAAATAAAAAATAAATGCCTGTAAGAAAAACAAGGCTGTTGTAGCACTGAATATATTTGTTTAATGCAAGCGTTACTCTTCAATTTTAGATATGTACAAGGGAAATATTTTATATAAAAACCATGCTATATGTTTTGATCAACTATGGGCAGCATTCTAAGAAAAATATGGTTAAGTGTCTAAATGCATTCATTATCAAACTTAAAATACATTAACACAGAAGTGTTTCTCTATGTAAACACCGTCTTTACATAGCAATGAATCAGAGTAATGATGTATATGGTCTCTCAAAGTCTGGTTTAATTTATTGTATTGTGGTGCCACACCTGGTAGTGTTCAGGGTTTCATTGTCAGTGATAATGGGGGAACATGTCGTTCCAGGGATTGAACTAGCTGGGAATAGAACCAGGGCAGGCTATAATGCAAGACAAGCCTCTATACTCACTCCAGTTCTCACAAAGCAACTACAATTCATATAAAATCTAGGGAAAAGAAATATAAACCCTGATGTGTTATGATTTAAGTTCTGAGAAGAACAGTACCAAGAACTTTGTAACCAAACTCAGAGAAAGGATAAGATGAGATACCATGTCACATGACTAATATGAAAAAGAAAATGGAGCAAAGACATGGCAATGCTTTACAAAATAGAAACTGCCCTTCAGAGAGCAGGCATTTCTTTCATGCTTTCTGGTTAATTGAAGACCAGAGGTTTTTAATTACTATAAATGTTCACAAAAATTAGGGACTTGAAGACGAAAGGTTGACATCAAATATGCCATTTTAAAATGGAGTCGATGCTAGCTGAAACCAGAAAAGGCCAATTTGCTGCCTCTTTTAAAAACTAGCTCAGATCCTTAGACTAAACAAAATCTCAAAGATTCCCAGAAATCAGCAAAAAAGAATATCTAGTTTGAAAAACAGATAAAGGAAACTTTCCTTTGTGGTCCATCAACCTATTTACCACATGGCTGCCATCTGACCACGACTTCAGCCTTTTTTCCCCAAAGAAAGCCCCAAATGTCCATTATTTCAGGACAGTTCAGTGTCTGCTATTTCAAACTCATTTTGGCATGCCACTAATCTATCAGTTTTCTTATTTAAAGTTGACATGGCTAAAGGGATTATATTTCACAAAGGGTGAGAAATGAATGAAAAGAAATTCTAAATGCTAAAAATTTCAACTTAGGCATGGGTATGACTACCAGCAGGATCTTCTAGTGCATTGAGATATGTAAAATGCTTCTTTTTCTTCCCAGGATGTGGGGTTTCTGGAGGAAACTTGAGAATTTCCTCTGCTGAAGCATGCAGAAAAAGCGACAGTGCATTTCCAAATCATTGGTTTATCACTTACGATTTGTGTTTATGACATTCTTAAAAACTACATTTAAATTCCTTGTTGTGCTAAAGCCCAAAGTACATTACAACTGTACTTTGTTCTCATGAATATCATATCTTAGTCAACTACCTTTGTCTTTTTTTTTAAACCAATGCTTTCCATCTTAATGGAAAACTAGAAAATGAACACAGATTAAGTTTTTCTTAAAAATATATCTTAAAGCTTGAGTACTGAGTTTATGATTAATTTGGAGGGGTCATGGAAAGTCGAGATAGACCTGTATCTGCTTGCTGAAACTAAATGGAAATGCTCTGTATCTTTTCCAAATGAATGAGTAGCATAAGTGAGGGGCAACCTACTCACCAGACTATGAGAGATTTTCTATAGTCAGCAAGGGGGAAAGGGGGGACAGAAGCATAATATTTTAAATGCAAGAGCAAAGTAGACGAGTTCAATGTTTTTTCCAATCATTTTCTGAAATCGTATATCAAGAATAAATTTTTCTCTGACACAAGTCACTTTACTGGTAACTATATAAAATGACCAAAATCTTTATGTAAATTAGCAGTGATTTTTTTCCCTGTGAGAAAAATCCATGTTGCCTTAAGATGATGAGAAACATTTAAGAATTTGTGTTCACTCTTTACTATTCAAATTTATCATTAACTCTATAGTTTGATATATTACAAACTGTCTCTGCCAGTGTTTTTCTTCCACAGAGGCTGTCAGTCTGCCATGTAAGGTTGATCTAAACAAAATAGTTTGGCAGTTTTTATTCTTAATATTTATACTTTGGTTGTACCATAAATTCCCTATAATATTGGAGGTTCAAATACCAATAATCCTAGGGCAGAAGTCTCTAAACTTACTTGATATTTTGCCCTTTACAGGGAAAGGTATCACTTAGTACCACCCTCCAAATCTATCTTCATTAAGCAAACAAAGAAGAGTATAAGTGTTACTCATACATGAGATTATTACTATTCCCATCATTTGAGAACTCCTTCTCCCCAGGGTGCAGAATAGCCCCTTTTAAGAAACATTTTCAAAATATCTTTCATTCTTGGGGCCCAGGAGATAGCATGGAGGTAACGCAGTTGCCTTTCATGCAAAAGGTCATCGGTTCGAATCCTGGTGCCCCATGTGGTCCCCTGTGCCTGCCAGGAGCAATTTCTGAGCATGGAGCCAGGAGTAACCCCTGAGCACTGCCGGGTGTGACCCAAAAACCACAAAAAAAATCTTTCATTCTTAATGTCTAATCGGGTACTCAAGGTACTAAACAAAGTTCTCATTTAAACTGCCTTTTCTCTGGGTTTCAGGTAAGGTAACAATAAAATATCTACTTTTATTTCATTTCAATTAGTAATCAAATCAGTAGACATTTACTTTCAATTTTTGCTAAAATAATCTAAAATAACAAACAAATTGGACATTAAAAGGAATTCAACAGGAAACAAAACACTATTAGAATGCAGCATCCTTCCTGTAAATTTAAACATATCTATCAAAGTTACATGGACTAAAAGAAAACTGGCACAAACATTCCCATGCCATACCTGTAAGTAAATTATCTAGTCAAAAGTTAAAAGTTAAAAAAGGCTAAGGAACAGGGACAACACAACAGGGAAGGCATTTTTGCGCCCATCAACCCATATTCAATTCCTCGTATCCCATATGGTCTTCCATGCCTGTCAGAAGTAATTTCTGAGTACAGAGCCAGGAATAACCTCTGAGCACCTCTGGGTGTGGCACAAGAAGCCAAAAAACGTTACAAAAGACTACTCCTCCCAAAGTAGCCAATTAGAGTTCATAACATATAAAATTGGGATAGACACTTGCCTTGCCCAAGGCAAACCCAGGTTCACACAGTTTCCTTGAACCTACCAGAAGTGAATTCTCAGTGCAGAACCAATAAACTTCACTGGGTATGGAAAAAAACAAACAACCAACCAAAGGGAGGGGAGAAAAAATATATATACACACACACATATATAAATCAACTGGGGGCACTAAGATTTTAAGGTATAAAGTTGTTATATAACAATACCAAATTTTGTTATTTTATATACTACCTATATTCATAGAAATACTATAACTCTCCCAGCATAAAATATAACACAATTAGGTTTTTAAAATCTGAACTGTTACCATTAAGCCATAGATCTCAGAAGAACTCCGGACATTTGGGAGAATTTTCAATGGAACTCCAAAAAACCTGAAAAACATTAGCAAAGGCAGAATACAAAAGTATTTTAATAAGCACTGAAAAATATTTATTTAAGGAAATATCTTAAAATGAACATAGTAAAAGAAATTATAATTAGAAAATGAATACATTTGCTAATAGAATAGTAATACATCAGCAAAATAACTGCATGCTTTGATACTTAATCTCCTAATCTTAAAATTGAAAAGCACCCAGAAGTAAAATAAACTACTCTCTGAAGAATAAGCAAAACAATTTGGTCTACTTATGAGATGTAACAACTGTCTCTCTAAGCAATATACATATAGGGGTAAGGCACTTGCCTCGCTTAGGTTTGATCCCTACAGCTATATATGATGCTCTGAGCCTCAACAGAAAAGAGCTTTGATCATAGAACAAGTGTAAACCTTGACTGAGCACAGCTGGATGTGGCTCAGAAACAAAAAGAATATCAAGACAATAATGAGATATCTTACACCAGTGAGAATGGCATATATCAAAAATAATGGGAACAATCTCTTTTGGTAGTGATTGGTGAGAAAGAAACTCATCCTCTGCTGGTGGGAATCTTGCCTGGTCCAACCCTTATGGAAAACGGTATGGAGGACTCTCATTAAACTCAAAATTAAGCTGTCATATGACCTTTTGTTTAGGTTCCTATTCAAAAGGATATAGGCACACCACTTTTCATTGCAGCACTCAGAACAATTGCCAAGACTTATAATTAACCTAGATGTTCAACAACAGATGAGTGGATCACGAAGATGTGGTGTATGTATGTGTGTATGTGTATGTGTAATAGATTACTACATATCTGCAAGGAATGGTGTATGTATGTGTGTATGTGTATGTGTAATAGACTACTACATATCTGCAAGGAATGGTGTATGTATGTGTGTATGTGTATGTGTAATAGATTACTACATATCTGCAAAGAATGGTGCAATCATGCAATTTGTAGTAGCATGGTTGGAACAGGAAGATATTACAAAGGACTGTTAATCACTATCGTTTCAATAAATAAAATTTTAGGGACCGGAGATATAATATGAAGGTAAGGCCTTCCATGCACAAGGACGGTGGTTCAAATCCCGGCATCCCATATGGTCCCCAGAGCCTGCCAGGAGAGATTTCTAAGTGTAGAGCAAGGAGTGATCCCTGAGCGCTGCCAGGTGTGACCCAAAAATAAATAAATAAATAAATAATTTAGTAAATAAATAGATCTGTGTACTGCAGCTGAAATATCAACACTGAAAATTTGGCATCTGAAAGTACTAAGCTTTTTATTTGCAAACGTATTCTTACAGCTCTAGATTATAAAGCTTTAAGATAATAAAGATATAATATATTTGCAAACATATTCTTAAGGCAAAACATAACTCACTCGCAGAGCTCTTTGTCCCATTCCAAAGAATGTATGTTGAAAAGCATAGTCCTACTTGCATTTGTTACATCCGTACAATGAACACCTCCCTTCACTCCTCCTGTCAAACACTAATCAGAAAAAAAGGACATGTGAAATTTGTACTTATTTGCAATTAAATTAACTATTTTAAGGGCTATAATCAGCAATCAAGCACATAAATTCCAAAAATATGAACATTTCATATATTTCATTTTCTAGTTTTCAGCAAGGTTCAATACTGAGTATGACCTATGACCTATAAATTGATTATAATTCTAGTATTTACTTTGAAAATATAAAGGAGATGAAATTGGTTTTAATAATATTTGAGGAACTAGAGAGATCATACAAGCAGAGAGCACTTGCTTTCTACCTAGTCAACA
This sequence comes from Crocidura indochinensis, assembly GCA_004027635.1. NCBI lineage: Eukaryota > Metazoa > Chordata > Mammalia > Eulipotyphla > Soricidae > Crocidura > Crocidura indochinensis. The sequence goes on from PVKC010053287.1 coordinate 9,847, forward strand.
TGGACTTTATCCCCAGCATTCAATATTATCCCCAAAACATAGTCAGGAATAATTCCTGAGTAGAGAGCCAGGATTACCCCCTACGCATTGCCAGGTATAGCCCAACAAAACAAAGCTACATAATCATTTAACGATACCATGCATTTCATTCTGATTTATCTAATATAGCTTTTCAATATAAATTACTGAGCTGTATCTTCTTTTTTTATACTAGCTGTTGAAAATACTCAATATTTGTTACACTTGTAGTTCATACAATTTCAGATTAGCCACATAGTACCCTTATTAGATGGTAGAGTTC
>PVKC010053288.1:0-10149 GCA_004027635.1 Crocidura indochinensis
CTATGTGTGTGCGTGCTCTGCGTGTTGCGTATGCTGAAAATACTGTGTGTGTTGTGTGGTCGTTGTCTATCCTGCTATGTTGTCTGTGAGGGTGTGGCCAGCAAACTCCCTGACTGGCTTTGCCCCTTTAGGGACATTTCTGCCCCAGCCTCGTGTCGTCACTGTGACCCTTTCTCTCTTACCCAGGTGTTAGCCATCACATTCCTGGCAGCAGCTAAGTGGGCCTTCTGGTGCTCTCGCCCAAGTGTGCCCCACACCCACAAGCACACATACCCCACTCTGAGGAAACCACTGGGCCCACTGGAGCTGGGGGAGAAGGGTGCTGAAGGGGCCAGCAGGCCTGCCTGAGAAGGGTCCATTTGCCCCTAGGAAGAGGCAGGAGTGAGGGATGCCTGCAAACTGAGACCTTCTCTCCTAAGCTCTGGCTGTCACCTGAGTCCCTCCACACTCCACTGGTCAGCAAGCACTTGGCCCACCAGATCCACATTCACATTCAGAAGAGGGCAAGAGTGATGGTCCTGGCTCGTGTGGCAACAAGGCTCGGGGAGACACTGACAACAGGGGAGATAGACAGATGGGCTGATGCTAGACGAGGAGATGGTCAAATGATAGAGAGGCTCAGATGGGGGAGATGCTCAGAGGGGGGAACCGTTGAGATGGGGAGATTGTCAGATGGGGGAGAGAGTTGATGGAAGAGATGCTCAGGGAGACTGGGACTGCTTTGCATGTGGTCTGACCCCGTACCTCCAGCAGCAGTCACAGACCTGGGTGAGGTTGTATTGCTCTGTCCCAACTGTAAGGACCCAGGTGAGGTCATGTCCTCTATTCAATAATGGTGGCCTTGCCTGTGTAACAGCAGGGGCTGGTGGCACAGTGACTTGTAGATACTGAATAGGGAGGCAGACATTCTTCCCTCCCTGTGCTCTCTCCAGGATGTCATCTTCTGCCACCACATGACGCCACTGCAAATTGTGACAAAGTACTGGACTGACTTTCCTGAAAACTCCCTTTTCTCTCTTGGGTCCCACAGGGAGCCCCTTTGTGGGGTGATGGGATATGAAAGGACTCCCTTTTTTATTCCCAGGGGACTTGCAAGAATGTGGGTGGCAAGAAGAATCATTCATGACATGAGCGATGCAGGATGGTCAGGGCTAGGGAGATGGCCCAGCAGGCTGCGCTGTACAGGGCCCGGGTCACCACATCTTCCTGCACCAGGGGCCTGTGGTCCTTCTTTGTGCTGGGCACAGAGCCCAGTTGGCACTACCCCCTGCTGTGACTGGGCCTGGTGCCACTCTGTGGGTTGACGCTGGACCTTCTCTTTCCTTGTCAAGACAGCCCCTGGGTGGGTGGCTGACTTCCTGGATGCTTCCAGTTGTGTTATGGCAATGCCCCTCCCCCCAGTTCTGGGGGACAGAAAGGGCCCAAAGCTCAGCTATGCTCAGCTTAGGGCAGGTCTGTCCTTCTGATGTCTTATCTTCTCTCTTGGGAAAGGACAGAGCAAGAGGTGGCAGGATGGCTCAGGGACCCTGAATGCAATTCTGCTTGTAGAAGTTAGGGCTCAATCCCTATCACACCTGGTCCCTGAACAAGCTAGGGCAACTCCCAAGGACTTCCAGTGTGTGTCTTTCAGCCCCCTCCCCCAAGTATCAAGAGGCATCTCCAAAGCTTCGACTATGGCTGGTTTATGGTTCTAACTGCACCAGCCCCACTGGCCATTCTGAACTACTTGCCATCCCAGATTGTATCCCACCTTCTGTCTTCCCATTCTGGAGCCTAGGGACTTCCTTAATGGGCAAGGAAACTTGGAAAGGCTTCCCCTTGGCAGATAAGAGAAGAAAACCAACCCCCTGCAAAGGAGCAAGAATTTGATTCAAACTCCATGTGACACTGGCCTGGGGAAGCAGGGCTCACAGAGCGAGCAGTGGAGAAATCTAGAGAAAAACAGTGTTTTGTGACACTTGAAAATGATGGGGGATTGACATGGGGGCTGCCCTGATGACTGGGACGTGCACTTCTCACTCACCTCTTGTTCCAGGCAAGTGTCACGAGGTTAAAGCATGGGCACGGGAGGGAGGCACCCTCCCCCGCTGGCCTTTTACAGAAAATGTTTGCTGACTCCTATTCGAAATGATTATAGTTTTCCCAAGGCCTTGCATAAGTGATTCTGGCATCTTAATCTAAAAATACTTTCCTACCATTTAAAAATAAGTATTACTTTTTTAAATATAAGCAATGAATGTTCATTATGGAAGAAATAGACTATGCAAACAGCAAAAAAAGAAAAAAGTTTGTCACCCACAATTCTGTTACCCAGAAATAACTATTATTGCCACTATAATTGATGTCTTTTGCATTTGTATTCAGATGTGTCTATGTGACACTTGTAGATCTAGCTCACATTGTTTTTACAAGTTGTACCCCTCTGCCCTCTTCATAAAAATGCACCCCTGGGTGTAGATCAGTGTTAGAGCACTTGCTTTATATGCTTTTGAGACTCAATCTATCCTTTCCCCCACCCATCCACCCTCATGCAGAGCCAGGGTTGAGGGGATTTAGAGGGCCTAAGTGTGTGCTTTGATACGGGAATCCTGTATTTGACCCCTAGCACCTCATGGTTCCATGAATTCTACTCAGTGACGCTGAGCACAGCCAGTTGTGGCTCCCAAACACCACTCGTTGTAACCTTAAAACTAAAGAGGAAATAAAACCAGCCAGGAGACAAACACTCAGGTCATGTGCTGACTCCTGAATGTCATAACTGAGGAGATATCTAATACCTTAGAGCCTTGGAGCTGTTTAGGATCTGTGTGTGAGAAGCAGCAGGGTCCAAGCCATCAGTTTGGGGCAGTGGTTTCCATCTGGGGTGAGAGGGTATGAGCTTACCCAGGTAGAGGCCAATTCTGGGGTGCTGACATGCAGGCCAGGCAGGGAACTGTGAGGGAGGGAAGATTGGGCTGGGACCTAGGATGGCTTCAGAGAATAGCAGAGGAGATGAGCTCCGGGCACCACAGATTGGCCTCAAGAGGCTGAACAAAGCCAGAGCAAAAAAGGACCAGAGGGGGTCCAGGCTGAGTGTGAGGCTTGCCCTTGGCTGGGGGAGGTGTCTCACAGAATATGGGTGGGGCAGAAATAGGAACATAATGTTGGTACTGGGGACCCTTCCTGGTGGCCTGAAGGAGACCTGGAGATGTCTCTGGCTTCCCACACCAGAGGCTGGTGGAGGGTGATCCTGAGTGGAGCCAAGGTGCCTGGCCATGTGTGTGCTGGTGCCAGTAAGGCTGAACTGCCCCTGGGGCACAGGGTCTGTGCTGCTTGGGAGAGACGAGGGTCTCTCTTGCTTTAGCTCTGAGCTGGCCCATTCTACACAGCCAGGCCCAGAGCTGACTGAGAGCTGCCTCTCTCGTCTTCCCAATGAGGAATCCAGAGCTGCCTCAGAGCCTGCAGATCAGCTTTAGCTGGATCTCCAAAACAAGGTCAAAAAGAAAATACCAGAAGATGATATATGTGCCTGGAGCCTTAGGGAGCCAAAAGGAGTAGCAGAGGAAGGTGAGAAGGACCCATGTAGGGCCAAGCTGATGGGATAAGGCTTGTAGCCAGTGCTCATGTGGGGCCATGCTGAGGGGTAGAAGTGGGAAGTCTGCTGCAGAGAGCACCTGGGAATCAGCCTTGAGTTTGGGGTTCTGCCAGTGTCACACAGGCCCACTACAACACACCACAGGTCCCAGATGGATGGATGCCTGTTCAGATAGAAGCATCACCAGGACTGACCAGTCCTTGCTGGTGCCTCTTGCCAACCTAGCAGCCTCTGCAGACCTCAGCTGAGCTCTGAGAGAGAGCAAGTTGGGGATTGTGTCAGGCTGCAACCAGAGGGCTGCTGGCAGTCTAAACTGGTCTGGAGGTGGGAACCCTGCAATACCTAGCCAGTGGGCAGCCCTATTGCAAGAGCAGGATGCTGTGGATGGCACACAGAACATGCAGTAGAAGTGGCTCTAGTGCACTAGAAGTGACCAGGTGCTGAAGGGCAGAGGTCACCTGAAGCAGCTGCATCCAAGTAGACATGGCGGCTCAGTGCAACCTTTGTTGCACTGCTAGGCCCTCCCAGCCCTGTGTACTGGTCCCATGGAGGGCCAGAGAATGGGACTAGATGCCCTTGAGTTTCATACATCCTGATGGGAGAAAAGGAGAAACAGGGTCCTGGCCTGCTCAGAGATACCTCATTAGGTCAGGCAGTGACCAAAGGCTTTGCTTTCAAGTGGCCTAAGCTCATGGGTCTATAGTTGAGGACAGTGATGGTCATTTCATCCCCTTGGTCATGACCATGGAGGGTGCCCTGCTGGCAGGGATATCAGCTTGGTTTCTTTTTTTTTTTTTTTTCTTCTTAAGTTTATTTGAGGCCATACCTGGCAGTGCTGGGGCTTACCCCTGGTTCTGCTCAGGAGCCCCTCCTGGTGGGGCATAGGGCACACCACTTTACCCCTATATCATCCCTGTACTCCCTCTGGTCCTAGACATCACAGCAAAGAAGAGACACCAGGGCCCCTGTGACAAAGGAATAGCATGTGCAAAGAGAGCTATGGTGCAGCTTGGGAACAGCCTGTACATCCCTAAAACAGAAGGAGAGGGTGATCTCCTGGAGGGAGCATGTGAGTCGCAGGAAGAAAGGGGCTTCTCCTTGGCACTGTGCAGAGGATTAGAAGGCAGGCCAGACAGTGGGTGCCTCGCTCACATGCTTCTGTCAGACAGGGCTCTCTGTGCCAGAGTTGCCTTTGTCCAACCAGAGCAGCCCTCATACTGGCCTGCTGACTGGCCTTGGTACCTCTTCGTCCCAGCTAGCCCTGAAAGGCCTCTTATTTCCTGCATTCCAGCAGCAGCTTGGAGGAATTTTCTCTGAGCTTCATCCCTGTGTCTGGACCTGCTAGGGGGACTATGGTGACTTTGGCCCTCTCAGTCTGGCCACCCAGAAGGCAGTCGTTCCCAATGTGTCAGCCAAGCTGGAACTGGGCCAGGGCAGGGTCTGGCCAAGGGTCCCAGATTTCTCTTGCCACCTTAGCCGCAGGGCAGCAGCTTCCTGAACTCTGAGAGGATTGTCGGCCAGGGTGGCCTGAACTCCAGCTGCAGGGCACGGTCAGAGGATGGAGGAAGAGATGGTATCTATAGGCTCTCTCGGGAGGCCGGTCATGACGTCTGTACTTGCTCAGCTGTGACCCCACCTTCAGTGTGTGGGTGGGTGTGGGTGGGTAGTTGAGGATGGAGGAGGTGAGAGTGTTCCCAGGAAGGGGCTCACCAGATGTGCATGTGGATGCTTGGGCCTTAGCGTTGCTGGGTCTCACCGACCACTGTGCCAAGAATGGACTCTGTCCTCATGCATGCTGGGCCTGCTTCCAGCCCTGCTCATTCTTTGGAAATCCACCCCAAGGCATCCTGCCAGGGTCAGATCGGGGCAGGTGATGACTTCAGGAAACCTCTCAGTGCTGGGCCTGAGACTCAGCCCTGGGCTTCAGAAGTGCAAGGCTGGGGTGGCTGGGGAGGAGTGAAAAACGGGAAAGAAGGGGAGGAGAGAAGAGGGCAGACTGAGACAAGGTCTCCAATGTGACAGCAGGTGCTCACCATGCTAGAACCTGGGCACAGAGAAATGACCTCACGGAGGTTCTGCGAGACGAGTACTTGCTTAGTGTTGGCAGGGATCAGAGACCCTCTGTGTTGCTGGAGAGGCGGGAGTGGGGTAGGGTGGTGGTGGCCTGGAGCTGAGCCTGAAGCTGGTGTCAGGATGGCAGAGGCTGAGCTGAGAGGAAGGCTAAGGGGCTATTTTCAGGGGTGGCTGAGAGGGTTGTCAGGCCAGACTCTTAGGGGCCAAGATGTGAGGTACTCCCTGCCCCAGAGACACCAGTGTGCACTCAGATAGGGAAGGGTGTCATGGGTCAGCCCCTCTTTGAGGCATCCATCTCCTGCTTGGTCATGGGTCAGTCTCCTGGTCTGTCATTGGTCGTCATAGGTTAGCATCCTGGTCAGTCATGGGTCAGTCTCTCAGTTCGCCACTGGTCCATTATGGATCAATCTCCTTGTTGGTCATTGGTCATTGGTCAGGGGTCATTCTCCCAGTCAGTCATTGGTCTGTCATGGATTGGTCTCCAGGTTGGTCAGTGGTTAGTCATAGGTCATTCTCCCAGTCTGTCATTGGTGTGTCATAGGTCATTTTCCCAGTTGGTCATTGGTCAGTCATGGATCAGTATCCTGGTTAGTTGTTGGTCAGTCGTAAGTAGTTCTCTTGGTCCGTCATTGGTTCATCATGGGTCAGCCTCCTGGTTGGTCATTGGTCAGTTATGGGTCATTCTCACAGTCGGTCTTTAATCAGTTATGGGTCTTTGTCCTGATTGGTCATTTGTTAGTCTCTAATCAGACTCAGGCCCAGTCCTAAGGCAGGCATCAGGTCATCCTGTGGACCAGTTTGTGCTTCCTGGTTTCTCCCGGTGAGCTGTTTTCCGGGGAGAGAACAGGGCAGCCAGGACCCTGTGCCCACTCCTCTCTCATCCCTCCAAGCCATGTAGGATAGGGAGTTACTTTGTGATACTTTTACCTGAAGCTGGAGAGAAGACAGGAGACCTTACAGTAGCAGCTCCACTATACTTCATGTCCTTCCTATTCATGGAGCTGGCAGACTCACACCTCCCACAAACTAGCTGTTGCAAATCCTGTTCTCCACCTTCAGCAGAGACCTGAGCCCCAGCATGGCAGTGGCCCCCACTTTGCCCATGTTAGCATGTCCTCCTTGGCCTCTTACACAGGAAACTGCCCACCAGCTTCTGCTCTTATTTTGACCCTTCCAGTGGGTGCCTGGTAAGCATGTACATAGTCATCTGCTCCTACAGCCCTGGAGCTCCAAGTTTCCCTGGGGCTCCTCTCCAGCCTCACCAGTTCCTATAGCGTTCTGAGCTTCCTCTGTCCCAGGACCTTTGCACCTGTTGTCCTGTGTTGTGAACCAGCTCCCCCAGATTCTGCATAATTACTCCCTCACCTTTGCCTACTTGGAAGTTTTCCCGAGCTGTCACTTGGGGAGGCTTTCATCCCTGCCTGTTTGAACCGGACCCCTTTATTTCTTTCCTACTTTCATTTTCTCCATTTTGCTAAGTCCGCCTTCCAGATTGGATATTTCTTACTTGTCTGTGCTGCTCCCCATCCTGCCCCCAATTAGAATCCAACTTCCACAGGGTGAGATTTGGTGTAGGGAGACTCACAGGAGCTTTCCCACTAGCAGCAGAGCCTGGTACACAGTGTTGTTGCATGTGTTATTAATGAAAGACTGAGGGATGCTGGCTCTAGTGGCCACACAGTCTGTACCTGGGTTAGCGTTTTTGTTTTGTTTTGTTTTTGTTTTTGTTTTTTTAGCACAGCAAGTAGGGTGTTTGTCTTGCACGCGGCCAACCTGGGGTTCAATCCCTGGCATCCCATATGGTTGCCCAGAGCTTGCCTGGAGTGATTTCTGAGCGAAGAGCCAAGAGTAACTCCTGAAAACCACCAGGTGTGGCCCAAAACAAACAGACCAAAAAAAAAAATGAATAAGAATGAAGCAACTGGGTTTATCTGACTGGAAATTCAGAGTAAGACGGAGAGGTGGGCCTCAGAGCCCTGGCAGTAAGAGAGCTTGTGAGGTGTGAAGGGAGCTGTCAAGACTATAGTTTTCTGGAGAGGTCCTACCCAGAGCCAGTGGCTTGCTCAGCAGCCCCCATGTCTGAGTGTCAACATTCTGACCATATGAGCATGTTTCTCGGGACACAATGGTCTCTGGGCAATGCTTCTTCTAGACCTGACTCCCCCTGCCTCCATGACTCCCTGGCACAATCAGGATGTTGTGGCTGGTAGGCCGGTGCCCAGGGGGAAGTGAAGTGAAGGAAGTCGAGGGTTCTCAGGATGAAGGGCCTGCCTGGGAGACAGTGTGCTTGCACCTGCAGTTCCCAAGAGCCCTCTGCCCAACTCAGGGTACCAACTTCCCGGGATGCCCATGTCCCTCCCCTCCAGCACCAGTGACTTGGGGACAGCCCCAGATGTCTCCCCGGCCCGGGACAAAGGCTACACTATGGCTGGCCCTGGGCTGGCATCATGCCGGGTCACACTGAGGCCTCTGTCCCCCCCATGGGGTGAGGGACAGATGGCACCAAGGTGCCTGGCCTTTTCCTGCCCTCTCCTGACCCCCCAGTTGGAGTCGCTGGTCCCCCCAGGGAAAAGTGACAGAGGCGTCTTGTCTCTAGGACCAGGGAACAGCAGACTATTGACTGTTTGGCCGCTCTGTCACACCCAAGCCCTGGGGTCAATGCCCCAATTGTGCCCATAGAGACACGTCCATTTGCAGCTCTACTTACCACCCCCTGGCCTGACGCCCTGTGCCCGCCAGGGTGTCCCTCCTGCCTCTGACCTTTGTCCCCTGCTTCATGACAGTTGCTTCCTCATGGCCTCTTCAGGGGGTGGTGAGAGCAGCTGGTCCCCATCTCTCTGCATGTCTCAACCCCACATTCTTATTGGAGTCAGCTGGTCTCCTCCCTCTGATTCCTGGCCACCCTTCCCTATTCCCCAGGGTGACTTCTTGCTCCTCTCTGAACCAGGGTCAGGGGCTAGGTTTGTGTTTGAGAAATTGGGGACTCCTACCAGGAGTTAGTTACTGAGCTCTTTCACCTCAAGACCAGGGACCTGGATTTATAGTACCTACTATAGAGCCAAATCCTGGGTGCCACCCTGGAACCTCCAGAGTAGCTGATGCTGCATGGGGCCTGCTGGTCCCTTGATGGACTCCATGGCCCGCCTTGGGCAGCTCAGGCATGTCCTCTCTCCTGGGTCCTCACTTGCATACCCTTTGACCAGGACCCTGAGGATGCTGAGGGCGGCACAGCAGGCCAGACTCATACCGTACCTGCACCAGCAGAGCCTGGGGCTAGCGCTTGCCTGTGGGCGCTGGGAATCGGGTTGTTCCTGGTGTGGGTATCTCTGGAGGTATGGTTGTGGTGGGCTTCCATGGTGGTGACACCAGCATTGGCACCAAGGCATCAGTGGGGTGAGCAGGAGCACAGGATCAAGCATGAAGCGTGAGAAGCTGTGGCTGCTACTTTTTCCAAGGCAGCTGCAGCAGAACCTGGTGGGTGCTCCTTGGGGGTGTCTTTGATTCTGGGGGCCAGAATGGCCCTGAGTGAGCATCAGCATCTGCTTGTGTGTGGGAATGGCCTGGCATGCCTGAGCAGACAGCTGTACTGAGGGGGTGATCAGGAGCCCCGAGGTGTAGGGGAAGGACCCTCAGGCTGGAGAGTACCAAGGATGTGATCATTCACAAAGCAGACATGTTACTGACCCATAATCCCTTCAGCCAGGATTCGGGAGGAGCCTGGTTGCCTTGGCAACTGGGTTCTGGCCAGGGACCGGGCTGGGAGCATCCTAGCAGAAAGGATGTGCCCAGTGCGTAGGTACAAGCTGGGAGAGGGTGTGGGGAGCCCTATGGCTTCTTGTGAAGCATCTGGTGCCAGCACCTCTGCCGCCGAGGGAGGTGTGGGCACAGCAAGATGAGGGGGTGGCCAGACTGAGGCTTATGAAACCAGACAAGGCGGGGAGGGTGAGAGATGGCGGAGGCTACCCAGGGCATTTCCAAGAGCAAAAATGTTGGGAAGGGTGCTGGCTGTGGGGAATGCAGGAAGGGCCCCTTCTGGCTGAAGAGGGGCTTCCGAGGTTTAGCAGAGGGGGTGGGCCATCAGCCTGATCTTGTAAGGGACGCTCATGTAGGGGACCAGACCCCCCCTGGGATACCCTGGGTTTCAGCAAACTCAGTCTAAGATCTGCCCTGACCTCCATGTTCCAGATGTAGAAATTATAGTGGGGGAGTCAATTCAAAGTACATGTCTCCTCTTTCCTTCCCTCTTCTCCCATTCTTCTGAAAGCCAGCAGCAGGCCATGGACAGGCCTTGCTCTGTGCCTCTCTGGAATATCTTTGTGGCATCACAAGGTTTCAAGGTGACCCTAGAAAACCTCCAGGATGATGGGTTCCAGGGTAAATGATGAATCTTAGGTTCTGGGACAGAAGAAGGGTCCTGGGAGTGGATAATGGATACAAAGGGCAGATGATGGAGCTCAGGGGCAAGTGATGGATTCTGGCGGTGGATGATGGGTCCTAGGGGT
>PVKC010053289.1:0-10146 GCA_004027635.1 Crocidura indochinensis
AAAAAAAAGAGGAACCTGGGGCTGGAGCAGTGACCCAAGCAGTAGGGTGTTTGCCTTGCACGCGCTAACCAAAGCAGACCCGACAGCAGTTCGATCCTCAGGCATCCCATATGGCCCCCTAAGTCAGGATCGATTTCTGACCACATAGCCAGGAGTAACCCCTGAGCATCACCGGGTGTGACCCCAAAACCAAAAAAAAATACAACTCAAATCCAAACTGCATCCTGACCTCACAGCACCTTTTCCTAAAACATTGTAATTAAGTCAATTAATCCACTCCCACTCTAAACTATTCTTTATCTGAACACCACTTTATCCTTTGTAATTCAAACAAGACAACTTTCCTCTCCCGCTGACCTCACCAGCTACCACAGTTCCCTCTGAACTCCAAAATACTCTATCCATCCTTCCTTACTTTATACATTGTCATTCTTCCCATATTGGTCTTAACTTTACAACTAAACTGTTAGGTCCCAAAGGACAAGAACCACATATTACTCCAAATGGCCTCCAGGAAACTGAGCAGGGAATCCTATGTGTCTGCAGGAAATAGTTTTGTTAGGCCTCAATTTACAAATCAGGCATGACAGAGTAAATTGGACGAAAAAGATCAATAATTCTTCCAGGCATCAAAGCAAGGCTTAGAAAAACACCTGAAAAGTCTTACTAAATTGCCCCTTTTCACGAGCACTTTGAAATTAGGTCCTGAGGTCGTAAAAAGAAAAGCGAGAGGAGGTTGTGGGCTGTGGGAATGATTTCTTAATCAGAAAACAAATAGTGAACAGCAATTCAAAGATAGCAAAGCTTAAGGCTTCAATGTTCAACGGGGCAATCATCTTCAATAGGGCTCGAGAAGGTAAAGGCACTGATCTGGTTGGTGCCCCCACACTGCATTGGGTCCTCCCAGACCTGCCGGGAGTGATCCCGAAGCAGTGCCTGATGTGGCCCAGACCAAACCTAAATAAATACAAGCTGGATCTGGAAAGATGGTGCAGAGCTTAAGGAAAAGACTTGCCTAGCATCTTAATGACTCCAATTCCATTCCCAACTCCAAATAGAGTCCACGTAGGAGTGACTCCTGAGCATAATAGGGAAAAGAGTAAGCCCTGAGCATCGCCAGGTCTGACATCCACCCCACTCTATCCTACCCTACCCTACCTTACGTCACCCCACCCCCCAAAAAAATCCAGAACAGTAACAGAATGAACTTGTCACCGGTCACACAGCTGAGTACCGGATTCCCTCAGTGGGAATAGAGATCTGAAATATCCTGATGTCCGCTGGCGGGGGACGGCAAGGCGCTAGGGGCAATGAAATGCAGCAAACACACTCACACACATACACACAAGGGACCAAGTCCAATCGGAAAGCAAAACCCAGAGCAGCAGCAAGTGAAACTGCAAAGTGTGATGCCGGGAGACAGGGCAAACTGCAGGGGGGTTGGGAGCAAGAGAATGCCAAGTCTGGAAAAGTCCAATTCTCCGCAATTGTCCGTGCAAAGGCTGCAAGTGCAAAAAACAGCCTTTGGGGACTTGCACCGACCCGGCTGCAATTCCCGGTCCTGGGGAGGGAAGGTGAGGGGGCTGAGTCTGGGTTAATAGTTCTTTCTGCCGGGTTGCATCGGCCCAGGGACGTGTCGGTGCGGATGCGGGTTCGAGGCCCGCGTCCGAGAGGACAGACTCAACCCCAACCCCCTTCTGCACCAGCAGGGCCCGCTGCGGGGAACGACGGGGGGTGCGGGCGAGGCTCCCCTTCAGGAGGACAGTTCCCGGAATAGAAGAGCGCGGGCAGTGCCAGGAAGCTGCTGCACCCCGCTGGGGACCCCCACGGCGCGCGCCCGGCCTCCCTCGAGTGCAAGTGCGGGGTTCGGTGGGTGCGGGCCGGACGGGAGAGCCGGAAGTCCGTGAGTCAGCCAGTCAGTCAGTCGGTCCGTCCGTCTGGGAGGAGAGACGGGGAGGAGGAAGCCGACGACCCTGCAGGCCAGGGAGGCCGGCCTGGCGGGGTCCGACGGAGCGTGTGGTGTGGTGTGATGCGGTGTGGCGGCCGGCGAGTCCCAGGAGGCCGAGTCCGGCCCGGTCCGGTTGGACCCGGTTCGGTCCAGTTTGACCCGGTTCGGTCCGGTTCGGTCCAGTTTGACCCGGTTCGGTTCGATCCAGTCTGACCCGGTTCGGTCCAGTCTGACCCGGTTCGGTCCGGTTCGGTCCGGTCCAGTTTGACCCGGTTCGGTCCGGGTTGGGTTCGACCCCGGCCACGGCCCCCTCCCAGGCAGGCGCCCCCAGGGCCGGCGGCGCCGAGCGAGCAGGTGCTTACCGGGAGCTTGGGGCTGACCTCGCCCTTGCAGAAGTGACAGAAGAAGCGGTGCGCGGCCACCGCGGCGCCCGCGCCCGCCCCGGCCGCCGACGCCTCCGCCATCTTCCTCCCTCGAGCCCCGGCCGTCCTGCCTGCCCGCGCGTCCGCAACCTGCCCGCCGCCGCTCCCTCACTGGGGCCGGCTGCAGCCCCGGGGCCGGCCCACGGCGGTCACGTGAGGCGGCGAGCCGAGAGGAGGCCGGAAGACGCGGCCCGAGAGGCCACGGCCCGCCCTCGGGTTCCCCGCGGAGACGCAGGACGATGCTGCGGCGGCGGCTGCTCAGCTGCTGCCCGCCGGACGCCTCTGCTAAAAAGCCCTCGCCGGTCCTCCAACTGGCTCGCCAACGAGTTGAATGCCAGAGCGGCGCGGCTACCACCGAGACGCTGGGGGTAGAGCGGCGCTTCCTTTCTTCCTTCCTTCCGGCGCGCTTCCGGGTCTCCCTGCGCCGGCTCTAAGCGAGCCCGCTGACGCTCCTTGAGGAGGAGGCGCAGTACGCTGCTGATGCTACTGCTGCCAGTCGGGCACCTTAGCTAAAAACCCCTCGCCGGTCCTCCAACTGGCTTTGCCAACGAGATTAAATGCCAGAGCGGCGCGGCTACCACCGAGACGTTAGGGTAGAGCGGCATTTTCTTCCTTCCGGCGCGCTTCCGGGTCTCCCTGCGCTGCTTCTGGCGAGCCTGATGACTGATTGTGCGTGTTGGCCAGAGGTTAGTGGGGAGCGCTGCCCCAAACAGTTGACATCCTATGAGGATCTCGAACTGAAACGAGGAATGACGGCCTCAGCGTCATGCCAAGAGTGTTTGTGAGGGTCCTGAGGTGCAGAGTGCGGGCGCGGGAACTGCACCCAGACGCGAGGATGTGGGTCAATGGGAAGCCAGATCCTGGGAGAAACGTGTCGGGCTTCAATGCTGCTTCGATTCGTGCATCCGATTCATGAATCTGTCCCCTCTCTTTTGTCCCCCACTCGAGACCCCAGCCCTAGAGGGTGTGTGGCTCTCTAGGGCAGGATAACGCTGATCCCCACTCCTCTCTCGCACTGCCCCATTCAAGGACCGACCTTAAAGTCAGAGCCACTCACAGCCCTATAAAGCAGCGTTTTCCAACCTTTTTTGTGCAATCGCACACTTTCTTCATGAAAAAAAAAATCACGAGGCACACCACCATTAAAAAATGTTAAAAAAAAAACTTAACTCTGTGCCTATATTGACTATATATAAAGTAATTCTCTAGAATAGGAATCCAATAAACACACAGAAATTAGTTGATAATTACTTTATTGTGAAATAATAAAGTATTTGACAATCGTTCATATTTCTGTTCACTTACTCAGTGCAAAACCTGTTTGGTCTATTTGTGAGTCGAAGCCACATGTTACGGATGAAATTAGAATTTTTTTCCCACAGCACACCAGACAATATCTCGCAGTGGTTAGAAAACGCTGCTATAAAGAACTAATCTGCTTTCTTAACCTGCTCTATCTTTCCAGCACCACAAGTACTGATTTTCCACTTCATTTGTAATGAGCACCTCTCTCACCAACAGCCTTCAACATATTTGCATCACATAAATGCTGGTATTGCATCGATTTATCATGTTGATCTATGCACAAGCATAAGCTGATTTATTCACCAAATTTGGTAAGTCGATGTTCGGTGAGATTTTTTTTTGAGGGGGTCACACCTGGCAACGCTCAGGGGTTACTCCTGACTCTACACTCAGAAATCGCTCCTGGCAGGCTCGGGGGACCATATGGAATGCAGGATTTGAACCACCGACCTTTTGCATGCAAGGCAAATGCCTTACCTCCATGCTACCTCTCCGCCCCTCAGTGAGATTTTATTTTATTTTATTTTTATTTATTTATTTATTTATTTTTTTTTGGTTTTTGGTTTTTGGGCCACTCAGTGACGCTCAGGACTTGGGGGACCATATGGGACACCGGGGGATCGAACCGCAGTCCGGTCCATCTAAGTCTAGTGCAGGCAAGGCAGGCACCTTACCTCTTGCGCCACGGCTCGGCCCCGAGATTTTTCAAGGTTTTTAGTTATGTCAGTTTGCACTGTAGAAAGCTCATGAATTTATACTTAAAACAGTTTTACTCCCAGGTAAATGAAACACTTTATATATATTGCCGACTTTTTCTGTTTTAGCTCTGAGAGTCCTCAGTACAATGACTCAAGCCGAAATTAAACTTTGTTCTTTACTGCTGCAAGAGCATTTTGGAGAGATAGTAGAAAAAATTGGAGTCCACCTCATCAGAACTGGCAGTCAGCCACTGAAAGTAATTGCCCATGACACGGGAACATCGCTGGATCAGGTGTGCTGAGATGAGACTAATTTGCTTTCATTTTGTTAACCCCTCTTATCTATCTAGCTTTAAATATTTGACACCCATACGGATCAGAAGTGTTATTTGAGGGTGAATATATGAGCCATAACCCCCCGCCCCAATGCCTGTGCTTCTAAATGTGCCCCTAGTTCACATCACCTTCCTAGGTGGATCTTTGCTTTTTCCTCACCATACTTCATTTGTTTGCACTGAGATTAGTGGGAATCAAATAACTGAAGTTAGTGGTTAGTGCCTTGAAGGAATAGGAATAATAAACGGAAAGAAAAAGGTGCTTTTAGAAATAAGAATCATATCAAAGAACGTTCCTTCTTTGTGTCATTGGCATGTGATTCCTACTTGCTATTCCAGTGGATGGATGGAAGTAAAGGGGTTTTTATTCAGGTAACTCCCAATGCTTGGTAAATTTATGAACACAAGGGAACACAAGTTCTGCAATTGAATAATTGAATTGTGTTTTCAGTTCTCTTCTCTTTCTTTTGGTTCCTCTCTAGGTGAAAAAAGCCCTCTGTGTCCTCATTCAACATAATTTGGTGCTGTATCAGGTGCACAGACGTGGTGTGGTGGAGTATGAAGCCCAGTGCAGCCGAGTACTGCGAATGCCTCGATATCCCAGATACATCTACACTGCCAAGACTCTGTACAGCGACACTGGGGAATTGATCGTGGAGGAATTGCTCCTGAATGGAAAAATGACAATGTCAGCAGTGGTGAAGAGAGTGGCCGACCGGCTCACGGAGACCATGGAGGGTCAGTGCTGTGCCCACAGCTCAGCTGGCCACAGGAGTGGGCCCACAGCTCTCCTAGGCCACCTTACCTGCCTCTCTGCTCCTGTTGTGCAGATGGCAAGACCATGGACTACGCAGAGGTAGCAAACACATTTGTGCGACTCGCAGACACACATTTTGTGCAGCGTTGCCCCTACGTCCCCGCCACTGAGAATTCAGACCCTGGACCGCCACCACCTGCCCCTACTCTTGCGATCAGTGAAAAAGACATGTACGTGGTCCCGAAGCTGAGCTTGATAGGTAAGAAGCTTTGCTTCCTGGAACTGCCCTGCCCTGATCGTTGTTTCTTTTCCTTCAGCAGTAGTTAGAATAAACTAGTCAATCTTGTTTCTCAGAGGATTTACTGTGTCATAGATGGTGTAATAGTGATCACAAATCCTGCCAGGGGCCACGGAGAGCCATCAAAATTTTGCCACTATAGGGCCTTATCTAATCTTAAGTATCAAATGGTTCCACACATCTCTAGATGAACCTTGGAGGTCCCCCAGCACTGCTGTGGTGCCCTGGTAGTCCCCAACCCAACAGGACCTAAGTGGCTCTGCATTCTTGGACCTCACACTCAGCCTTTCAGCCCACATGATCAAATGTCATTAAGAGCCCCCCAAAAAACAAGTTCAGGGACTGGAGTAATAGCACAGAGGTAGAATGCTTGCTTTGCACGCTTTCGACCTGGATAGGTACGGGTTCACTCCCCAGCACCCATATGATCCCCCAAGCTTGCCAGGTGTGATTTCTGAGTGCAGAGCCTGGAGAAACTCCTGAGTACAAAAAGAAAAAGAAAAACAAGTTCAGAGCCAGAGAAGGTACAGCTAATAGGGTGCTTACCTTAATAGAGGACAACCTGGGTTTAATCTCCTGTGCTACTTAAGTGATGCTTAAGTACAGAATGAGACATAAGCCTTGAGCACTGTCAGGCATGGCCCAAAAATTCAAAAATAAGTTTAAAAAAAAATTTTTTTTGGGTTTTTGGGCCACACCCGGTGACGCTCAGGGGTTACTCCTGGCTATTCGCTCAGAAGTCGCTCCTGGCAGGCACGGGGGACCATATGGGGAACCAGGGGATCGAACCGCAGTCCGTCCTAGGTTAGCGCAGGCAACTTATCTCTAGCGCCACCGCCCGGCCCCAAGTTTAAAAAATTTAAATAACATGTTCCCTGACTTACTTTAAGCATCTTAAATCAAAATTTCATAAACTATCAAGTTTTTTTTTTTTTTCTCTTTCTCTTCGTCGCTATACATATACTTGGTAGAGGTACTTCCCAGGGCTAACACACTTTAGCTGTGGCTTATGGTTCCCCAAAATGACAAGGACCCTGCTAGAGTACACAACGTGCACAGCAGCTATATCCCCTGGGTCCATGGTAAGAAAATAATATGAGACATTATGAAACCATGCAGCAAGGGATGGGGTCTTAGGGGGCTTTACAGAGCATAATTTTAAGTGGTGGAATAAGAATTAAGACTTGCCCGTGAAATGACGGGCACAGAGGATAAACACTTCTGCCACCATAGTAGTTACGAGCAAGAACAGAATCTAATGGGAACAAAAGGAAAGAAAGATGTTGTTAAAGAGTGGGGTCAAAAGAAAGAGGGTCAGTAAACAGGCTTAGAAAAACAGGCAGTGGCTCTATCAGGCAGCACTTTTGCATCTTCACTTCACCCTAGGACAAAGGAAAAAGAAACTCTAAATTGGCAAGTACATCATCTGAATTGTGGATTTTTGTTTTTTGTTTTTTACAATTTTTCTGTGTTTAGAAGCTAGAGCAATAATATGGCAGGTAGAGCATATTTTTTATTCTCAGCAAACCCAGCATCCCTGGCATCTCATATGTTCCCTTAAGCACTACCAGTGGTAACCCCTGAGCACCGCTGGATATAGGCCTCCCCACCCGCCACCACCATACCCCCCAAAAAAGATTTATCTGTCAAAAGAAAAGATGGGGCATGGGTAAGTATGTTGGCTGTGGAAAAGTGACAGATCCATATCAGCGACCTCTCTGCTTCTGGCTTACACAGTAGCAGGACAATACTGCCTTTTGCTCTGAAGCAAGCATTAGAGCAAGAGCAACTTGAGGAAGAAAGAGAATGAACATCTTTGGAGGATGTTAAGTCTTTGATAATGTTTTCATGTGGACCAGAGATGTGTTGCATGCTGCTGATCAAAGTTCAAGCCTTAGTACCCCTTCCAGTTCCCCAAAACCTTCCAGGATTTGGGAGTAACTCATTAATACAGAACCAGGAGTAACCCCTGAACATCACTGAGTATAGCCCAAAAACAAACCCAAAAAAGATAATGTCATCTTGAACCTGAGCAGTTACTTGCTCTCCTAAGCAGCTGTGACTTGGGATCAGCTCTTCAAGGTGTCTGGAATGGACACAACTGCTCTTGTCTTCTGTAATGTCCTGTCATGGAGAATGTCATAAGACCTCATGAACTGTTTGATTCTTGTACTCGGCAGGGAAAGGTAAAAGGAGGAGATCATCTGATGAAGAAGCTTCTGGGGAGCCCAAGGCCAAGAAACCCAAACATGCCACAGATAGCAAAGAGGTAAAGTCTTCCTGATTAGGATCCTCACCCCAGTACTGCCAGAAGGAACCCCAAGATAACAGCCCACAGAACCCAAAGGACCTGGGTGAATCAGTCTTGTGAGCATCAGTAAATTCTCACCCCAAAATAATTAACCAATGATGAATTCTATAGCTGTCTCCTTTTTGAGACCTCTCTGTCTTCTTAGATTAAACTTATGTGAGCAGAGGTATATGGAAAAAAGAGAGCCTAGGAAAGGTTTGAATTTTTTAGTATAAATAGGACATGGGCGGAGTTTAGAAAGATAGGCAGCTGAGCTGTCTTGCTGAAGTGACTTGTTATTCCTATAAAGATGTCTGTCAAGCATCTCAACATTAGTATAGCCAAAATGATGGACTTCCTCCTTCCAAATATCTATCCTCTCCTCAGCTTTATATAATCTCACTTAAAAGGCACTACCATCTAGTCCTGAACCTTTCACACCCACCCTCACTATAGTTTCTCCTGAAAGACCCTGCTAAAGGTTGGGAATAGGGGCAGTCTCCATGTCAGAGCCTTTTTTCCGAATCAATAAATACCACAGTATATAATTTTGTGCTCCATGTAGAGAAAAGAAAGACAAAGGGGCCAAGTAAGTTCAAGAGTCTCTGAGCCAGACCCTCTAGGATCCCATTTGTTTAGGCTCACATCCTAGAAACCATCAATTAATCTTGTCAGAAACCAGAGCAATAGTACAGCAGGCAGGACAATTGTCTTATACATAGCTGACCCAGGTTCAATCCCTGCATCCTAGATGATCCCCTGAAGCCCACCAGGAGTGATCCTGATTGCAAGAGCCAGGAATAAGCCCAGAGCACCACAGGGTTTTTTGTTTTTATTTTTGTTTTTTTGTTTGTTTGGTTTTTTTTTTTTTGGTTTTTGGGTCACACCCGGCAGTGCTCAGAGGTTACTCCTGGTTCCATGCTCAGAAATTGCTCCTGGCAGGCATGGGGGACCATATGGGGCACCGGGATTCGAACCGATGACCTTTTGCATGAAAGGCAAACGCCTTACCTCCATGCTATCTCCCGGGCCCCACCACAGGGTTTTTAAAAAAAATTCAGGGCTGATGCTCTAGCACAGTGGGTAGGGCATTTGCCTTGCACACTGTCAAACTGGGTTCAGGTTCCATCCCAAGCATCCCGGATGGTCCCCCAAGCCTGCCAAGAGTGATTTCTTAGTGCAAAGCCAGGCATAGCCCTTATGCATTGCTGGGTGTGGACCAAAAGCCAAAAATAAAAAAATGCTCCAATTAATCACATCAACCTAAATGCCGAATAAACAGAAATCCAATCATATCTTCATATTCTCAATCCTGCTCTGTTCCAGGTCACTATCATATCTGAGCTAGCACTTCACTGTCAGTCTGTATCCTTTCCCCACTTCTACCCACATGGTTGATGGCTGGGGTTGAGCAGTGCTTACATGCTTGGTGGAGCTTAAACTGACTGCCATGCTGCATGTTCCATGCTCCTGAGAACATGCTCTATGGAAGGAGTCCCCAAACTATGGCCCAGAGGCCACATCAAGGACAAGTGGCCGCCCGAGGACACTTACTGAGCCCACCGGGTGTTTTTGCCACGATTCCTGTCCTTAGCCACCAACTAATCCCCAGGCCCACTGTAAGCAGGTGTGGGATGTGCACCACACTCTCCGACTCCCCTCCTTCTCCCTGTCTCTTGATTCTTCCTCTCAGTCTCACAGAAGTCCTCAAAACTACAGCCCGCCAAAAACAGGCCCATAGTTTCCATTGAAATACTGATGAGTCTGTTGATTTAACTTTATTTGTTCATTTTCTTTCTTTATTTATTTTGGTTTTTGGGCAGCACCCGGTGGTGCTCAGAAATAGCTCCTGGCAGGCTCAGGGGACCAAATGGGATGCCACGGATCAACCTCAGGTCCATCTTGGGTCGACTGAATGCAAGCAAACGCTCTACCGTTATGTAATCAATCATTCTGGCCCCTGTTCTTCATTTTATATATTGTATTTGTTCCCATTTTGTTTTTGTTTTTGTTCTGTTTTATTTCAAAATAAGATATGTATAGAATGCATAGGAATATGTTCATAGGTTTGTTTTGTTTTTTGTTTTTTTTTT
>PVKC010053290.1:0-10093 GCA_004027635.1 Crocidura indochinensis
GTACAGCAACATTTAATTTTGAAAGTAAGGAAATGTGACAATCTGCATAGGTACCTAACAGGTTTTCTCAGAAAAAAAATTTACTTCCACATACAAAATTAGAATAAATCTATTTTAATGAAGTCTTCAATGGTCCCTTTAAAGACTAAACCATGTGTAATTTCAAGAATTTAGATGTACTTCATTTTAAAACATCTTTAAAAATCTCTGGAAGGCAACTCCCCAAGGTATAACACACATTTGGAATCTCCACCAGTGAAGTGTGATTCAGATTAATTCTCAAGCTGTTCAAGTAAGGAGCTGTAGCTGAGGAGGAAATGTACCTATTTTAAAAGTTACTTATAGCTAGAGATAAGGCTGACAAAAACAGATTTTTAAAAGTAAGAACAGAACGACTTGCTTTAGATTAGTCCCTGAACTCCTCGATTTGTGAGGGTGAAGGAAAATCATAGAGAAGATGACTATTTCTTGTTCAAAACCTGATGATATCTGCAATCAACCTTTCAGAACACAACCCTCAAGGAAACTGTTTGATACTGTTTGATCCTCTTTGAATTGATGCTGTGTTGTTTAACTCGAATTAGCATCCAACTGGTTCCTTAACACTGCTATCTCCTCCCCACTCAGGATTCTGTCTAACTTCCATAATTAGAACATTCAAATGAAAATGTCCTCAATTTGCATGTGTTTGTATTAGCTTTGAATTCTAGGAAACAGTTTCCATTAACTCCATTTAACTAAAGCAGAATGAGAGTGGAGGGATCCTCTGAATTAAGTATTAGAAAACAGTTCTAGTTTGACTGCTGACCTTTTTAGGTAAGTCATTTAACCTCAGAGACCCTTGTCTCAAAGTAAAAGGTTCACTAGTCCATCTCCAAGGTCCTTCTCTGCCCAATCATCCTATGATTCTATAATGTACTTGCAAAGTGCTTTAGCTAATAACACAATTACCCAGTAGTCCTGAACCAGAAGTGGATGATCACTTGTCAGGGGCATTGTAGAGGGTATTCATGAATTAGTAGGAGGTCAGATAATAACCTCCTAAGTCACTTCTAACTCTGATTCTCTTCCGTGCCTGGGTCTTAGCCCAAAGCACTATCCATCAGAAGGACATTACCTCTTCTTGAAACAGCCAATTTCTAATTCATTAATAGAGAGATTTCAAGCTGTGTGAGTGAATGATAAATATAAACTATTACCAACTTGTCCTCATACTACAATAATTGCATACAGAATACTTTCATCTCATTGTAAAATCTTGCCATGAGAAATAAAGAGAAAATAGAGGCATCATTTTGGTGCCCCCAAGTGGAGAACTACGATGGTTGCAGTTAAATTACACCTTTGTAAGGCATGGAGGGCCATCCTCAAGCCAGTACTAGCATGTTTCTTGTATTGGTCATGCTCATATTTATTCTAAAAGACCTTCTACATATTGTTTTCTTCACTCTAAAGACTGCTTTTATTTAGAAACTGTCTAGAAACGAGATATTTTTCTTATTATCCCATGGGTCTGTGGTCTTGTCAGGTGTTCCTTTCGACTTGGATGCATTCCAAAGGACTAAATATGATCTGGCATGAAGAAAGACAAAATTCCATATGTGCTATTAAATACTGAGAATCCTGAAGTTATTTAGTTCTCCTCACACTTAAAATAATCATGAAGTAGAATATTTACTTCATAAATTAGTTCAATTCTATTCTGAGGGGAATGGTCTACACTATAAGACAAAACTGGTTTATTGTCCTACCCTAGACTGGCCTTTGAGATGTCAAAATACATGCAGAAGCACTGGCCTCCTTCTATTAAAATAGCCAATGACTTCAAAAAACAGTCTGAGAAAGCTCTACTGGTTGGTATATTTTCATTTAAGACAGACATGCTTTTCAATTATTTTCTTCAGTGATACAAAGTACTTCTCACCTTTATGTGTACTCAGTTTACAGTAATAATTCACTATGTAATCATGATAGGCAAGTTTTTAAATCAAAGTATTTCAAAATTACATGATTTCAGAAAAACTGAATATGTGATAGTTTTAAAAGTACTAAAAATATACAAAAATAACATAGAGCACAGAGTATAACAAATATAGTTAGCCAGGAAAGTAGCTTTAATATGAAGTTATAAAATTAATAGATAAATAGTTCTAGTCAACAAAATTTCAGTAGTATACAAGCATAAGTAGATTTCCTATGGTACAGGTTCATAGAAGTCCATAAATCTTATTGAAGATAAAAGACATAAAATGAAAGATACACTAAAAGAGTTCTTAAATAGTTCACAAAAAGCCCTGAGGTAATACATGTTTAAAAGCCAAATGAGGTATATAGGTTAGCTAAGTCATAGAACTTCAGAAGATACTCTTTCAGATTATAATGTTGTGGAAAGATTTTATGGATATGAATTGATTTAAATTAAAATAAAGGAAGTAAGAAGATTAAAGAAAATTCTAAATAATGATAATATATGAGCATTCCACACCTAAGAAGTTGAGAGATATGTTTGAAAATGATGAGTTGTACTGAAATAAAATATTGGTGACTATAAATAACGAGATGTTATTGAAAACAGGTATGAGCCAGGAGCCATATATCAAAAATTCAGGCTTTGATTATTTTAGGCTAATACATTTAGTGCTTATCTTATAAACTAGACATGAATATAGTTAAAAAACATATCATAGATCTCTTAACTCTTCCTCAAGACCTTTGAAACTCATTACATACATTGCCACTGAACATAAGGAGAACTAAATATCTTTGTTAATATTTTAAATATAAATAGCTGTTCTACTAGGTTGTCTCAAAATATAAAACCCAGTTTGCCACTTCTATGAAGTTTAGGTCATTTCTAAATCAGGGAGTATATGGTAACTTGTGGGTCCCAAGAATATTCCAAAAGGGTCACAGATGAAAAATCACATAAATGGACTGTCACAGCAAGTGACTAGAAAGCCTTAGGAATGAAAAAAGGTTAGAAGGGGGTCACGGTCACAAAAAGATTGAGAAATACAGTTCTCAATGAAACTGAGACAATGTTTTGATGCAGGTTGTTGTGAAGAATCAATAGAATATACTGACTAAAGTATAGAGGTGAGATCATGAATGTACTTATTTAATACAGTCAACATATATTTATTAAAACCCATTGTGTACCAGATAATTGTGGCTAGGGCCCAGTAGAGTAATAGTAAAAACAGCAAATGTACTAATTGAAGATGTGTATGGAATATATATAAAGATGATATAAACTAAAGGTTGGAGCTCAGGACATTCCAATATGAAAGGAAGATAAATTTAATCCATGCTGGAAGTAAGAAATTTTTCCCCTACAGGATGAAAAGAGACTTATTTGTTATATTTATTATGTAATTATTATATTATTATAAAGAGATTTATTTATTAATGATATACACAATTTTAAGGCAGTGAAATAAGTTCTTCAAGACTGTTAATAAGAGAACTAAAAAATGAACAGGAATAGAAGAGAATTAGGAGATGCAGAGTTGGAAAGTTACTGAAGAAAATGCTAATTGAGAAAAGTCTGGACTTGATGACTAGAAAATGATCGGTACTGTGAAAACATTTTAATGGAAAAAATGAATGGTTTCTAGAATAAACACTAAAGAAAGAACAAGCACTAAAGAATTAAAGTAATTAGAAAAGCACATCAATATAGCATTAAAAATAATAAAAATGAAATGTTAGCTCAAAGAAGCCTATGAAGGAAGAGAAAGCCAAACTTTTTGAAAAAGGAGAAAAGCAATGTGATATGAATAATTTGAGGTATTAAAAAAGAATAGTGAAGAAAAGGAGTTATTTCCTTTAACTAAATACCTTTAAGGTAGATAAGAAAGAAAAAGAGAAACTATAACTGTTCAAGATAGAAAACTATCGTGTGAAAACTGAATAATCTAAAGTATACAGAAACAATAGCGACAAGCAAATATTCCTATCTAATTCTAAAGAATGCCTATCTAATATTTTTAGTAAGATTTTTTTTTTAGGTATAAAGGGAGGGAAAGAAATATTCAAAGAAAAGAAATTCAGTAGAATTGAACCTTGAATTAGCTTTCATTAGAGAATGTTTTAGCCAAATAGTACAGGAAGTGTTTATTTATCCTCATTAAGTAATTTTTGCATGTAGTATATATTATACAGAATATTATGTGGTAAGTTTATAATAGAACTTATATTGCATGTACTTTTAAATATCTATGTTCTAAAAAAGTTATATAAAATGAAAATATTACAAATAAAATAATAAAATATTATAAGAGATTCTATAATAAAATACAGAGACAAGATCACATTGGTTTTTGTATGCCACACTGCAGAGCATTGGCTATTGTTCTAAGTGTCAGAGTACTTTGTTTAATGCTATAAGCACAAAAGTTATATTTTTCAAATTCTTTCTCATTAGTATGCAGAATGAATTTGAAAGAGGCACTAGAAAAATCAGAGTTGTTAGAAGAATCTTAAAAATGTTGATTTAAAATAGGTATCACTTGTGTGAAGATGGAGAGAAAAGGGCATGATTTGACATAGTTTTTGATGAGGTATTAACAATTCCTATCAAAGGACTAAAACTGGAAAAAAAAAATTCTAGTCAAATTTAGTGAGAGATGTTTCCATTTACTGAAGATAGGGAACTATTTTAAACGAAGAAGAAAATCTGGAGGAAATGAAGGACAGTGAAATTTTAGATCTGTGAGAAAGAGCATGGAAGCATCAAATATGACACAAATAAAGAATTATAAAAAATATCTGTGAAAAGCAGGTAATGTAAATTAGGGAGGGATACTCATAAAGATATGTTAAAATCAATTTAAAATAATTTATAACATAAAAATGGAGTCTATAAAAAGTAATATTAAACACCTTTCATCAAAAGTTAGTTGCAGGGCCGGGCAGTGGCGCTGGAGATAAATTGCCTGCGCTAACCTAGGATGGACGGTGGTTCGATCCCCGGTTCCCCATATGGTCCCCCGTGCCTGCCAGGAGCGACTTCTGAGCGAATAGCCAGGAGTAACCCCTGAGCGTCACCGGGTGTGGCCCAAAAACCAAAAAAAAAAAAAAAAAAAAAAAAGTTTGTTGCAGAGAATAATGGCTAGCAATAATGGTATATTATTCCAAGTAGATGTAATACACCTGTTGTCATGAGGACAGTGAGTACAGAAAAATATTGATGAAGGAATGACTGAAAATAGTCAGCAAGAAGGTCATTGGAAAAAAATCACCATGCAAAATAGACAATATAGACTTTGCAATGATATTCCTGGTGATTATAGCAGGGACAACTTAATTGTACTTAGGTATAGTAAAATTTAAAGACGTACTTTTTTAAATACATAGGAAAATCACTTTTTTGCATATACTGGTTAAATGTCTGCTATAATAAATACTGAGAACAGGGAGATACTGAGTGAACTCATGAGCCAATAAACCAGTTAGAGCAAAGTTAGTTTCCTTAAATGTTTTTTTCTCACACCTAAAAATGAATTAATATCAAGTTTGCGAATGAATCACCTAATTTCACTATATATAAAATTAAGAAAAAGAAATAATATAACAAGAAATAACTAAGTAATATAGAATCCCTTAAAATGTACTTCAAAATTAAAGCAGATATTTAAAAACAAAAATTAATAAAAGGACAGCTCCAACATTAAAAACAGAAATTGTTTAAAACCTCTGGTTACAGATTTTTATTTAAGATTTTAATCCTACTATATAAAGACTTTTTCTAGCTATCATATACCACCCCAATACCCCAAGGTGTTTTTATACTAAAAAGAATCTTCCTACATTATTAGAGTAAATTAGTTAGCAAAAGAATGAGGTATTTATTAATCCTGTAGGGGTCATATCATCTTGATTACAAGCACCACCATAAAATGGAATTCTTGCTTTAATAGTTGAATGTCATAAGAGGGAAATGGAGAGCTTTATACTTTATAGTGGAGAGACTATTTGTTTTCAGAATTATATTCTGCAAAGTGTCACTGGTGTTTGTTTTTCAAGACAATTTGAGATTGTTTTGTGGTTGGAGAATTGGAGAGGTTGTATTATCTAAGGGCCTGGGCAGTAAGCTTGGGAAAGCATATGCTCAGCTCTACAAAAAAATGCTCTCTCTCTTTCATCATAAAGTGCTTATTAACATTTACATCAATTTCCTTCAGCCTTTGATAAAAATAAAATTCCTTCTTTCAATTTGCAGTCAAAACAGCTTGAGAAAGAATAATAAGCCACAAACTAATGGAGATTTTGATAAGAGTTATTGTCATTAGCTTTTCTTTCCTATTGCTCCAGAATAGATCTAGCTACATTAGCTCCCTCTAAGAGCTCTAATAAAAATAGTTTTCTATATATTTAAAATTTTTTCTAATATAAAATTTGAAGATAATTGCATTTATGTTGTCTTAGAAGGAGTTCATAAATAACATAATTTAAATAGTTAAACTTAGCTAGATTTTCTATGTAGCAGATTGAATTTTTGTGTTTGAATATATTATTTTGTCCCTTTATATATAAAAGATATATATACATATCTTTTGATGCACATGTCAATATTTTATCTAGTTCTGAAGCACATATCAATATTATATCTATTTTGGCAAATGAGAAAAGTTATATATAAATCATATAATTCTTTAAAGGTTGTGTCAGAATACAAATCCAGGAAATCCTTCACCACTTTATAACATCTACTTATTGCATCTACATATAGTGTATATTCTTATAGGAATGTGTACTAACACACTATATTACCTAAGATCAAACATAAATTAATAAATATAAATTTAAATGCTAAATAAAACAGAAAATACTTATTTGAGAATATGGCATATGATGATCCTCTAGTATAAATAGAAGGGGACCAACAGTGCAATCAAATTGAATCTAAAGATTAAAAATGGCTTACCCAGATAGTAACTCTGGTGGTTATATGAGGCTAGTTTGAAGTCAGACCACATCTGTGCAAATTCTAATGTAGTATCCTGATTTCGGGAAGGATATCTGTCTTTTCTATGCTTTGATTTTCCCAACTATAAGAGGTAAAATTAATATCTATAAGATGTAATTTATGACTATAAACACTCAATTCAATAATAAAACACAAAAAGGCATTAGACATATAAAAAGCATTAAAGAAATGTGAAATATAGCTATTCTATAGAAGTAGTGGATTAGGAACACAAATGTTAGTAATAGAAGCAGTAGCAACAGTCTCAATTGCTGTTGGAATGGTAACATGGACTATAATAAGGACAATGATGACAATGATAAAAATTACTATGACAATAACAATAACTCCCGTATTAGAAGGAGGTTCTATCATCTTCTGCCACGTACTCTTGATCATTTATTCCATTAAAGATGAGCAAATATATAGAGATATGGCCATTTTTGCTAGGGTTTTACATAAATTCTCAACTCAATTTCAGAATTTTCTTTTTCTTAAATTTATTTTACTTTGAGAAACTAATATAAAGTTATATCTAATATTTGTAATAAAACAGGGCTGAGTAAAAAGAATAGGATTAGGCATTTACCTTGCACATGGCTGATCTCATCCAACCCCCTGCACCTTTTGGAATCCTGTGACCAGTATAAGGAATGATCCCAAAATAGAGCAAGAGTAAGGCCCAAATATAGAGTCAGAAGTAAGCCTTGAACACCATTGGTTTTGTGACCTCCTCCACAAATGCCCCAAATCATAGAAACTGCACAATACATGCTTCAAGACAGATATGTGACCAAATAGAAAATGCTGGAATAAAGCAGATATGCTTGTGTTCGATTTGTTGGGTTTAGCCATGCTGGTATGCTAAGAAATCAGATAGTATGACTTGGTGACATAAATCATTAAAATAATTAGGGAAATTGCTTCTGAGTCATCATGATTTCTATGTTATAATATCAAGAATCTTATTTACTAGATAAATATAAGTTAATCTCTGTTAAATAAGCCTTGTATGCTACTGAAAAATTTGATTCCCCACCAAGAGTGATTTCAAAGAGCAAAGCCAAGAGTAAGCCCTGAAGACCAATAGGAGTGGCCGTAATAACAAAATATAATGAAAATAAATATAAAGATTCTTTGAAATAAAAAAATGATGTATCTGTGGAAGTCCAATTACCACAGCGCATTCCAGCTAAGTTCAGTCCTTCATTCAAACCATATGTTCTGTAAGCCTACAAAATACTCTTTCCCATACACACTGTGCTAGGATTCAGGAGAAGCAAAACATAAATATAACTAACATGTTTGTTTCAAACTCTCATTGACATTTGTAATGAATTCTCAAGTCAGAATGTGAGTTACCCAGAAAGATTGTCATTACTTCTGAGCTGGACACAGGAGCGTTATCTGGACTCTTCCTGCCACATCTGTAATATTCTGAAGTGGACTGAGGTACCTTTTTCTCCTTTTCTTGTTAAAGTCGTTCTCTCAGAAACTGATTTGTTTTGTGCTGCTTTCCATTCACATCACGATCCAATCAAACCACAGAATATAGGAAAGATCAAAGTAGTGCGGTCTAGCCATCTACAGTAATTCATAGAATATATGAGGCATTAAAATTTTCATTTCTCATTCTTGTAAGAAAGACTATAAAGGTAACTGAAAATGATACAGAATATGAATTCATTCCCGAGACAATGACTGTAGCAAGAATGGGGGAAAAGCATAAACCAACAGACTATTTTTCGAGGGAGGGGGCAATCAGGTTGTAAGTCCTTTTCCAAAAAACAATTCTTGCCAGTGTCACTCACACTTTTATTTTTATCTTTGATCTCTTCAGTTTCTCTCTTATCTAAATGATACATTTTTAAAAGCCTTGAAAACTTCTCAAGTATTGACTTTCTGCAGTTTCATCCAAAGCAATTTTATAAGCATTCTCAGTAACACACAAAACATTCCCAATGCTAGGCCAAACAAATTCAGAAACAATTGACTGAAAATGAAAACTTTAGTTAAATAACAAGCAGGAAAGGTATGGTAATCTACTGCATCTTGCAACATCATTTATTCTCTTTAGAATATTTTCTGTTAATTTTTCTAGAATGTTTTTTTAACTCTACTTATTTTGTCTCAACAAAGTAAAAAACTATAATTCTGTTTTCTATTTATTTTCAGAATTTGATTCAGGAGACTAATAGACATAAATTGGTACGTAGAATAGTGATCAAAGTACTGTGATCAAGAAATTCAAGTTCTGGGGCTCAAGTGATAATACAGAAGTTAGAACATTTACTTTGCATGTAGCTGACCTGGTTTTATTCTCTAGCACTGCATACAACCATCTGAGCACTACCAGGAGCAATTCTCGGGTGCAGAGCCAGTAATAACCTCTGAACATGGCTGATGTGTTTCCTCTCCCCTAGCCCCCCCAAAAAGGTAAGGAAGAAATTCAAGTATAAATTTTATTTTCCTTTCTATTATTATAACTTTCCCTGTGAAAAAGAAAATAAGGATGAAAATATTTGACCATGCCATAATATTATAAAAATACTTTATAAAAGCAAATTGCATTGTAAAGAAAAAAATAAGCTTAGTTGGTGCATTTTATTTTTAATTATTACTCTTGAAAATGAAGAAAGAGCTGACACTTTTCACAAATTCTCTTTGCTACTTTTGGTCCCATATCCTATCACCACAATAGTTGTCTATACAGAGCAGACATGAAGATCATAGGGAAGTGACTAATGCAGGGGGTTAGAATAATTGGGTTATCAACGTGTTTTTGATCTTGTAGGTTTAAAGAACATGACCTTTGGGCTACATATTTTTTCTTTAGCAATTCCTGAATGGCATTAACAACCTCTAGTGATATTCATGAACCTCCTACTGCCTTTCACAGGTGCAACATTTCATACTACAGAAACTTAATATTAAACAAAGATGCCCCAAGAAGGGTGTGCAATTATATCAGATGGAGCTTCTCCCTATCTCAGCCACATTACTGACCAGCTATGTGAATTTGAACCTATCTCTCCAGTTCATTATTTATAAAATGAGATTTATATATGGTATTTCTGGGAAATTTTTTATTTAGGAGAAAATGATATACATAAGATAGTAATT
>PVKC010053291.1:0-10157 GCA_004027635.1 Crocidura indochinensis
AAAAAAAAAGATGCAACATGGGAGGGCTTATTTGAGATTCTCCTGCTCAATATTTCGAGGGTATCCATGTTTGGTTTTGAACTAGTTTTAGGATCTGGCTGCAACGTTCCCTCCTCTCATCACATCAGCTATTACATAATGCTTCAAAAGCAGCTATTCAGATAAAAAAAAAAAAGAAATGGGCTTGCTGAAAAAATCATGAAAACGCTTATGATTACTTTTCCATTTTTTTTAATTGGGAAAGCTTCAAAGTGAAAAGATCCCCAAAAGTCCCACGAACGCCTAAATCTGCCCACTGTTTATATTTGGTCATACCTGCTAGGACATTATTTCTGAGAAAGAGCTTATTTCATATAATTTGATCACTTTAGTTAGGAACAAGGCTCTGGAGATGAATTTAGTTATACCAATATTGTGACTGTCAAACATTCAATTCTCTAGAGTTTGAGTTGTTGCTCTGTTTGACTTTAAAGTTAGATATACTGAAACATATTTGTGCTTCTCAGAACTGCCAAGTTGAGTATCTCTGGCACCAAATATGCAAGATGCCACCTGATTCCTGATCCTCATAGGGAAAATGAAAGCCAGTGGCTTCTCAACCCTGTTTTCATAGCTGACACTTAGGGAGGTTGAGTCATTTTTACTGCAATAAACAGGTCTGATCTTGCATTATTCAGCCCTCTATACAGTTTCTGAAGGAGTCTCTCAAGGGAGATTCTAATACAAGACTTTGAAATATGTTCATTTTAGTATCTGGGAGTATTACAATATAATTTGAGGTTATTTATCTTAACTAAAAAAGGGGCAGAACACATAGTTTTATGAAAACCATCATCATCAGAACCTTAGAAGAGATCGAAACTAAAGACAAACTAAACATCCAGAGATTTGACGTTTAGAATCTCTTTTAGAGCCTTAGATCTTACTTGTGAAGTGCAAGCAACCATTAGCACATTCTTACCTTTTGAGTGTATGTGATTCAATTGTGTGAATTTGGACGGTCTTTATAAGTCAAAGAATCTATGTATCAACAGAAAAAGTAGGGAGAAGGAAGGGTGGAGAGAGAAGGGCGTGAAGGCTGGTAGGTAAGAAGTCAAGGAAGGATCTGTTTCCTGAAGTTCTGGGAAAGGAGACCAGACCCGGAACGCACAGACTGAGGAGAGAAGAGAACAAGCATCCGATTAGTTGACAGGTGTCAGAGAACACAGATCTTCCAGAATGTTCCTCGCATGGCTTGAAAATGGGTGGATGTGACATGCTCAACAAACTTCTTTGCAGGGCGCATAGGTGCCAAAGAGTGCGCTCCGGCTACCCAGGAACACTGGGATGGTTCCTTCGCAGGCTGCGGATGCGGGATTCAGCCCGCCAGGAGGAGCCTGGCGGATGTCAGTAGCTCCTGGGATCCGATGTGAAGTGTCTGCGGCCGGGAGCCTCTGCAGACCCTTTACCTGTGATCCAGGACGTGACTGCACCAAGCGGGGTGGCTCTCCGTGCGTTGTCCCGCGTACGCAGCAGATCACCGGCGTGTGCGGGCAACTTCGGAGGCGAGGTCCGCGAGTCCCCTCCGATCCACCTGTCCATCTGCACAGATGCTTCCTTGACTTATTGAGGTTTGCTCAATAAATAGAAAGAATAAAGCGTCTGCGTGATGGTCTCTTTGCGCTTGCAGGATGGTGGTGGGGTTCTGCGAGAAGAGGAGACCCACCCGCGGCTCCTGGGGAAGCCCAAGGACCAGGGGTTTCTCGTCCCACCGGCCTGGGAGAGTGTCCAGGCTGCCCCCACGAGGTCCCCACCCACACCCCGCGTGATTTTGGCCAAGATCCCCACCACACGGATAGGTGTCCCGTCCTGCGCGCTTCGTTCAGGGGTTGCGCGCCGAACCCCCGGGCGCGCTTCGTCCGCCACGCAGGACAGGAGCGCGCGAGGCCGCGCGCACGGTCCGTGGAGCCTGCCCGGAGCCCGGGAAAGGCAAGAGCTCGGCTGCCCGCTGCCGGTTGTGCTGCGCTGCGCTGCGGAGCGCCTGCCCGGGGACCCCGAGAGCGCACCGTGGCGGGGTGCTCGCGAGGGCGCGTGGGGGGTGGATCACGGGCTCAGCTTCAGGGACCACCCGGTTCCCAGCGCGGCCCCTAGTCGGCGGGGAGACGCCCCCTGACCGCCACCCCCGCGGGGCTCAGGCCCGCCGAACAGGAGCGGAGAGACCAGGAGGAGGCGGCGCCGCCCGGACTGTCTCCTCCCCGCCCCTCGCGTCTCCTCCCTGCGCCACCCGGGAAGGACAAGGGGACTGGGCACGGGGACCCCGGCCAGTGAGCGCCCGTGCCCCGGGGCCGCCCCTCGCGCGCGCTCTCTCGCCGCGGGCCGGGGCCGCCCTCGCCGCACATGGTGCTGGCCGCAGCCATGAGCCAGGACGCGGAGCCCAGCGGCCCGGAGCAAGCGGACCGAGATGCCCGCAGTGTGCCCGGTGCCCCGGCGCCCCCAGTGCCTCCGGGCCCGCGAGGGATGCCGCCGCAGCCGCCCCAAGCCGGCCTGCCCCAGATCATCCAAAAGTAAGTGTGTGGAGCAGAGAGGGCCGGGAGGCGCTGAGGGTCGGGTGGAGTGGGGGGACACGCCCCGACGCCCCACTCCGTGGCTCCATCTCTCCGGGTCCTGCTCAACTTCTTCTCGGCCGCTCTGTATTGGAAGTTTTCTTGTCTGGGTCTTTCTGGCGGTTCATGACGAACTATGATGTAGCTCAATGAACATTTTTACTGGGGATCAGAAAAATATGTGCTCTTTGGGGGGAATCATTTTCTGGTTCTGTCTCCCCTCCTTCTTTTTGGGGTTGTTTGGATCGAAAACAGTTTAATTTTGAGGGGTAAGAATGATCCAGAGACTGGAATTTAACTTGCCCCACGGGGCCTTTGGAATGTTTGGGAAGTGCGCGCGTGGGGTGTGGAAAGGCAATGCGGCCTCGGAGAAGCCACCGTTGAGGGTGCCCTGGTTCTGGTGACATTAGGTGACAGATGAGTTTGGGGAGGGTTTGTAAGCTGCACGTTTTGCTATGCCCAGAACGACGTGTTTACACTTTTCAAGAAGGCCCTTGCGAAGAGTTGTCAGCCACGCGCCCTTGGCCTTTAGACTTCTCAGCTTGCGAGTCAGTCGGGGCAGCCCTGCCCGCGTCGTGGGTCGTGACTTTTTCCCAGAACGTGAGTAGGTGGCGGGTGGTCCTAGGCCCAGAAGCTCAACTCGGGCCCCCCACATTAAGCAGCCCCGCAGCAAAAAAAGTCGGGCTCTTTTGTTTGCCTTTTAGGTTTTTATTGGACACTTTGAGGCCTAGAGGTTGGTTGGTTAGGAGTACCTTTATTCTAAGGGTTGCCCAGAGTTAGTAGTGGTATCCTCGAAACTTTTTGGAAAAGGGGAAAGAGGCCAGATTGTCACGGCTGGGGTGAAACTGGCCAAAGAGAGAAAACTGGACTCAGAGCGGCGCACGCGTATTACCTACCGCCCTGCTCCGAGTTACATAAACTTATCAAACTGCAGTGAGAAGTCAACTAGTGTTGGGGTGGAGGTAAATGAAACGTGAATTTGGTATTTTTAAAAGACTTACACGTAAGAGAAGAGTGAAATTTCAAGTTTTGACATCAAGGAACGTGGCATCATGTTTCAGAGCTAAATAGGTCCTCCTTTTTGGGGGGGCTGCTAAAAGAATACTAAAAAATATTAAGAATACTAAAGAATACTAAGGTTCCATTTAGAACTGTTTGCCATCATCTGATGTTGTATAGCTGCTTCCAGCTACTAACAAATTCCCAACTATTTGGAAATGAAAATATTTTGTGGCGATGTTCCTATTATTTGGCGGATTATTTCAACTAAAACTTAATTCCACATGATTGGCAGTTTAAGTACATCATCGCTAAAATGTTTGCATTACGTTCTAAACATAAACCAAGAGGAAAAGAGATCTAAAACTTAAAGTTTATCTTCCACACAAATGAAAACCCCGCTAATTGAGAACCTTCTAACCTTCAAACCTTATCAGATGAGGGTCATGGGGGTCGAGATTAGACCTGTCAGTTCAGCGCACAGAATTTAGTACAGAAACCAGACGGTATATTCCCATCATTACCTCTAGTTAGGAAAATAATTAGGAATTTCACGTTCGAAAAAACAATTTGGTAGCGAAGTTCCTATTTAGAAGAAGATGTGGAGGGTGGAAAAGAAATGTAATTTTGTAGAGACAGGATCATTTAGAGTATATTTCAATTATCTCATGTAATAAAGTGCATTTACCTTATGAATTCACCACCATTTGAATAGTCAGGTTCTGGAATATTGACTTTAAGCGATAAGACGGAACTTTTCAAAGATGGCCCCTTTGCTCATGCAGCCCAGGTTGGAGACCTTGGGCAGGCCGATGGCTCTGCTTTGCTTGGCTTTGGTGACAGATTGGTGTTCAGAGACCTGGTCCAAGGACCGTGAATGCACCCATGGGATTGGATGTTTGTGCGCTTATGTTTCAAAGTCTTTCTTTATAAGGATGGTTTGGAGTTTATGCCCCCCTCAGTATTCACTGGAATTCCGCTGGAACCAGGCGTAACATGGCAAATGCTTTGCAGGTCCATCATTAATAGGCTGAAACTTGAGCAGGTTATTTTGAAACTACGTTTGCATAATTTAATCTGAGCAACCATTTTTTCGTAGTTAAGAGGTGCTGTTTGCATCAGCCATCTTTGAGAAAAATGTAGCGGGAGATTGTCCGCATCGCAGAATAAGCTCGGTTGTTGATCTGGGAATTTTGTGAGCTTAGAGCTTTGGATAAACTTCTTGAGGGAATCACATATTGAATCAATTTTTGGGAGGAACCTGTGCTTTTTGTTATTTGGTGAAGCTTTTATGAAACTTGTAAGAGAAGTCTGGATATTTTTTCAAGATGATAAAGAGCAATGTTTAAGGATAACAAGAATTTTTTATTTCTTAATGTCTGCCTTTATTGGAATAACGATTTTCTTTCATCTGTGGTAAAGCGGATGATCTGGGTAAAATACTCACGAGCATAATAAATTATTCCTATTCACACATATTATATTCGTTACTGTTTGTAAAACAGATTAGTACTGTTTTATGGGTAGGGTTGGGAAAACATAAAGCATAATAAATAATGAGATTGAGCTTGGTGTTTGTTGTATGGAGATAAATAATTCTTGAACGTGTGAAGATTGCATTGGAAAATAATTTCTGTTGGGGACTGTTGGTTCTGCTCAGATGTATATAGTTTTATTGTTGCATTCTTAATGGCAATACAGGTTTCTCCACGATCTACTATTATTAACACCCGACTTCTGGCCAATGATGGCATTACCTGTAAGATTATCAGCCATGTTTCAATATATGGAACTAATATTTTGTAAGATTACCGTATTAAATGTTCATCCAGGTCGACCAATATGAAGATACTACTGGCTAAAATGTAAAACATAGAAACCACTTGGACAACAGAAAACTTAAATTCTACCTGGAGAGAAGTGGGTGAAGTTTAGAAAATAAGAATAATTTGAAGTCTTAAAATGTGTGTCTTCTCCTTACCAGCAGATTAAGACAACATTGACTGGTGTGAGCGAGTAAATGTTTTTGTAGGAATATTTCTCCTCAAACCTTCATAATATTTTATTTTTAAGTTTCTGATTAATAAAACTATTTATGACTAATTATAATAAATTAATAAATAAGTTTATTAGTCATAATGAACAGACAAAATATTTTCTAGTTTAATGTTGTGCTTTAAAAATAAAGCTTAATTCTTGATTTTACATAAAAGTTATCCACTTTCACAAACATTAGACATTTAAATTTTAGGCAATTCTTTTTAGCTCCCAGCAGTTCATGACACTCAGTTGCATTATTTAATTTGAATGACTTATTAATTCCTATATTTCCAAATCATTTTGTTAAGCAGTGAATCAAGGTCAGTTATTAAAATTAGAGTTTTGGTTTTGCAGATGATGACTAGTGTCACTTCTGCTTGTGGCTTGAAGCTATAAATCCATCTTTGGTTTCTAGAGTTTATAGTCTTCTTGCTACGTGGCGTTGAGATGCAGTCAGGCTGTGTTTTCTGAACAAAGTGCTCCCCTGATTCAGCACAGAGAGTGTCGCAAGTGGTTGCTCTGATTGCAGATAATTTCACGGACACCCTCTCTTTAGGGTCTCCATTTAACTAACCCTTAGGGAGTCATATTCAAGTAAGCCAGGGGTGCAATGCCCAGATGTGTTGAAGGGGCTCCTGACAATTGTGTCCAGAATCTGGGAAGGAAATAAAAATTGGCCCAAAAGGAATGTCACCTTACTCCCTATTTGGTCTTTTTCTGGAAAGGGCCAGAAATGTCTAACATCTGTGCCCGTTTCTAACATCAGATTGAATCTGTTCTTTGGGGAATACAGGAATACACTTGTAGAAGGAATTTTGAAAATTTTAAACACCATCTTACACTGCATGTAAAACATTCGGCAGGAGAAAACATCTGAAAGGATTAAGCGCTTACCCAACACAGGGCTAGAGAGAGCCTGGGTTCTTTCCTTAGCATTATGAATGTTTCTTTGCCTTTTTAGAAAGGTTTTCTAGGTTGTAGTTTAAAAAGACATTTTGCCTGAGGGCTTGTTGTGATACGTATTTTTAGAGGGCAACCATAGCCATCTCGTTATGAGTTTTACTCAAATTGCCAAAGAGATCAGTATTATGAAATGTAGTACATTATTCCCATTAGTCATGGTAAATGACTATACATATGGTGTACAGAGAGCCCTTCTAATGGCACTGCTCTAGGGGCTAAAAAAAAAAAAATAAAATTCTGTATCATTAATTTTTATGCTATTTACTTATTTATTCTGTTGCTACCTCCTTAGCAATTTATCAAATTAATACTTAAAAAAGTTAATTTACCCACTGACATGTGAACCCTGGGAAGATGGCTTTGTCTGCTTATGTAGTCAGAGGGGAGGGGTTTGGGGGCCCGGGGGTACCCTCCTGGATGGACTCAGTGAAATGATCCCACATTATCCAGTTTCTCTCTTTCTCTGATTTATTTTTCTTGTGGCTTCTCTGATTTATTTTTCTTGTGGCTGTAGGTTCTTGACTCCAGTTATTCTAATAGTTCTTCTCTGCCCACAGCTGCTAATCCCTGAGTAAACCAATCAGTATAGCTCAGTTCACAGCTTTGTAAACAAGAATCTATGAAATGTTGGGAACTGGGATGTAATCAGGGAATAGAAATGAAAGTGGACTGAACAGATAAGAAGAACGGGACAAGGCCAGAACGAAACCTAGGAAAGCAATTCAGAGGTAGGGCACCTCCCTTTCTTTAGGACCCCATTCCCTCTGCCCCCTTCCCCCCGAATCTCGAAGGGGTCTCTTAGACCAGTAAATGCTGCTTAATCTGATTTGTGTTTTCTGACACAGAAGTGAACGTGTTTGAGATTGTCTCGCTGATCATTGTGTGAATCAGATCAGGGAAAATGGCTGTGGGCTCTGCAGCTGGTGTGTGAGGGGCTGGTCAATGTATTTAGCGCAGAGCCCTGAAACTTTGCAGAAAGTAAAGTGATCCCTATTCTAGAATCAGGGTAATTAGGCTTGTAGAAGAAAGTACATAAGCATTCTCTTTCTGCTTAATGAACCCTGCTGGCTCTTGCTGATGTGCATGTTATTCTGGAAGCTACTAATACTCGTTCCCACTGGTGAGAGACTGGGAAACACTACGTCTAAGAAGGGTCAGTTTTGAATCAGGAATGTGAATTTAGTTTTTAACACCACCCAGGGGCTGGTGTTGGTGGGCTGGTGTTTTGCTTGGCTCAATGGGTGGTCAATGTTTAAATTCCATCGAACTTAAGTTTCAGTCTTAGACATTTACCGACAGCAAGATAGGGGACAAGTTGCTCCAGCCAGCTGTTTGAGAAGGAGAGGGAGACAGGACCTGCCAATATTTTGTTTGTATTTATTTACATTTTTTTTTAGTTTGTTTTATTTGGGAACCTTAATTGGTTGTGCTCAGGAATTCATCTTGGTGGGACCCAGGGAACCATATGGGGTACTGGGAATTGAATGCTTGTCAGTTGTATGGAAGGCAAGTGTCCTATTTTTTGTACTATCTCTCTAGCCACTTACTTTTTTTGTTTTTGTTTTGAGGCTATATAGGGTTGTTCTGGGGCTGGCTCTGTGCTTAGGGGTCTTTCCTGACAGAGTTCTGGGAATTAAGGGTGGCCCTGGAATTGAACCCAGGTTGGCTGTATGCAAGGCAAGAGCCTTAGCTGTTGTATTATATCTCTGGCCCTGTATATTATTTTAATGAAAAATTTATCTAGTTATCATTGGTTTATTATAGTGCATCAATATCAGGAGTGTGGACTCACTTTTCTCTGTGTTTATAATCCTCACTGAGCCCATGATCAATGTTCGAGTGCCAGGACGAAATTCATCGCCAGTCTTCTCCCCCATGAAGCTTCCCCTTTGGGATACTTTGGAGATGATGCCTCTGTCATTTAATTGTGCTCATGTTTTTACAACAGTAGAAGGTGACACAGCCAAGTTGATCCTCCCCTTTCTTGCAGCTCCTGCTGGATTTTATAAGATAGATACATCTCCTGGTGGTTTACAAGGCAAGTTTCCCAACAAGCTGACAGCAGGCCAGTGGCTGAGGGAGTCCATGCTGATATGAATGTCATTTATGAGCAGAAAGGGAGCAGTTAAAACACACATGCAGGCATATGCTAAAGAAAAACAAAAAACTATAGCTCCATTGGTCCAAATAAATCTTTCCATGTGTGCTGAAATGAAAGGGGTCTTGCCAGTGTCCACGGGGAGTAGTTTTCACGCCACTTTTCTCTCCTATCACGTGGTTTATTTGCTTTAAGGATGCACTAGGGCCATTTGCTTCTTCCCTTTCTTTGGCACCTGCCTTCTCTCTGTCAAAATCTACCAACTCTCATTTACTGCTTTTGATTCTGGCACAGACCTGAAAACTCCATTCGCCCTTGTCTGGACTTTTTACATTTTTCACAGATTTACAGCTTAGCTATAAACCTACTCACAAATGGATTTTTTAGCCCATAATTACCCCATCCTCAAACCAGATCTCCTGAGTCATAATGCTGAGGGAGAAGACAAGACACTTTAAAGTATAAATATACATTCCATTCATTGTTTCTTCTCTTGGTTGATTTTGAATTCACGACAGAAAAGAATGGCTTTTAGGCTCTGAGTGGCACTGCCAAGTGAAAAATGAGCATCTTTGTCCTAAATTAATTACTGGGTTTCTGACTAGAAGGATCAGAGCAAGGGAAAGAGCCTGGGACTGGACATGGGTGAGCTGAACAAGTCAATTAACCTTTCTGGGCCCACCGCTCAGGGGATGGGTGATCGATGGCAGCTACTACGGGCATAACAGCATGAAGCGCTCCAGGTCAACTGCACTGAGCATCAGAGCAGCTGCCCACCTCCTTGCACCTTGTAGAGATGATGGACACCAATTAGCCCTGGACACTCATGTGTTTGTGAAAATGTCCTTTCATGACAGCAGCAGTGACCACAAGGAGAGAATTCAATGCTTCCTTTATTATTTACAATAATGTCTGACTCAGTGAGTGACACACTTTTTTTTTTTTTTACCACACTTGCAGATGCTTATTCCTGGCTCTACACTCAGGAATCACTCCTGGCATTATTGGGGGGAACATATGAGATGCAGGAGATCGAATCCAGATTGGCTGTGTGCAAGGCAAACCTACCCACTGTGCTATCACTGTGGTCCCCATGCCACACTCCTCCACAAAAAAATAAAAAAGAAAGAAAGAAAGAAAGAAAGGAAGGAAGAAAGAAAGAAAATTCTTAATCTTAGCAAAAGAGAAGATGTTCAAGATCATTTTCTAGTTATTAGAATGTTTTTAAATAAAGCAATAGGTAGGTCAGTGAATAAGGTGTTTGCCTCTATGCCCCTGATCTTGGTTTGATCCTGGCATCTCATATCTCCCTCAGTACCACTAGCAGGAGTGATTCTTGAGGGCATAGCTGGGAGTAGCCCCTGAGCACCAATGAGTGTGACTCCAAAATGAAAAACAAAAACAAAGAAGTGTCAGTGGAATTGTGGATAAGAAGGTGCCCTCTTTGCCTGATAGTGGGATTATAAACTAGCTCA
>PVKC010053292.1:0-10288 GCA_004027635.1 Crocidura indochinensis
CTCTGTATTAAATATTAAATCTATAAGACAGATGAGTAAAAATGTTCATGTTATTCTAGAGGCAGTATCATCAGGCTAAGAATAAATAATGCAAGGAAGTGAAATTACATGGAGAAAGATTTGATTTTATTGTTTTCTGAATTACAACCAGTGACCCTTTTGGGAGGGGTCTACTCCTGTACATACTTGGTGAATCATTCCTGCTAGTTTTTGGTGTTACAGGGATTAAACCAGGAACTCCCACATGCAAAGCATGTGCCTGACATTTGGGCTAATCCTTGGCCCTTGTGGAGAAAGATTTTTAACACAATGTAGAAGGGAATATTTTAATAGTCAAATCTGTCCAAAAAGGGAATGGATTCAGCTGGGAAGGGAAGATGTGAGCATCCCTCCCTTCCAAAATGGTATTGACATCTGCACTCCTAGGTTCTTTTCAGTACTTCTCACACCAGCTCAAAACTGAAAATAATCCAAGTGCCTAAAAACAGTTAACTGGATAAAAAGTTATTATATATAGTATATAATATAATGTGTATACACACAATGTTGGCTGTAAGAAAAGCTGAAGTCTTGCAATTTGCTATCATGTGGCTGGATCTGGAGAACAACACATGAGTGAAATTAGAGAGAGGAGAGATAAAGAATGACCACTCATATATGGGATATAAAGAACATAGAACTGAAATAACTATGTCCAAAAGTAATAAAAAAGAACTTGAGAACTGGTCTTCAGTATGAAACTTGCCTCTGGGGTTGGGTTGGGAGGGCAGTTCAGGGAAGAGAACATCAAGATAATGGTGGGGGGAATTGCCTGCCATAGAGGCAAGATAGGAGGCTAGAAGGAAACCAGGGAAATTGGTAAAAAGACATGGTCACTGGTGAAGGAACTGATGTTGGAATAGTGCATGCCTGAAACTTTATCATGAAAAACTTTGTAACATTTAGAAGAAAAAAGAAATAAAAAGAAAGAAAGATGAAAAGAAAGAATAAGAAAGAAGAGGAAAAGAAAAAAGAAAGAAAAGGAAGACAAAGAAAGAAAGAGAAAGAAAGACGAAAGAAAGAAAGAAAGAAAGAAAGGAAGAAAGAAAGAAAGAAAGAAAGAAAGAAAGAAAGAAAGAAAGAAAGAAAGAAAGAAAGAAAGAAAGAAGAAAGAAAGAGAGAAAAGAAGAAAGAAAAGAGAGTAGTACTGACCAGTAAGCACTAATGAGCTGGAAGTATAGTACTTCACAGAATAAACTGCTTCTTTTATCAACTTATGATTGTACTCATAGGAATTTATTGCAAAGCCTTGAGACATTACTACAATTCAATAAAAAATATTTCAAGGATAAACTCAAAATGTCTTATAATTCAACTTTTCCCATTTGCCCAAATGTCTATAAAAAAGATGGTATTGAATATATGTATCAACACCCATCTGGGGTGAGTTTCATACAATTACTCAAGCACTGAGCACTGCACCATGAGACCTTAGTCTCAAAAACAAATATGCATGCATGTAAAATTTAATATCTGAAAATTCCCAGGAGCAATGAAATTAAAATTTTAAAAACTTATTTACAATTCAGAGATGAAGAAAAGGTAGAATGGAAAAAGCCTTTGGAGGTCATTCTCATTAACTTTACTCAGGTCCCCAATGAGGTTTCTTTTGGTTTTTATTTTTTGTTATTGTTTCTTGGGGGGGCCACATCCAGTGATGATCAGGGTTTACTCCTAGCTATGTGATCAGAAATCACTCCTAGCTTGGGGGACCATATGGAATGCCAGGGATCAAACTGTGTTTCATCGTAGGCTAGCACCGTCAAGGCAGACACCTTATTGCCCCGCGCCACCACTCCAGCCCCCCAATAAGATCCAGACAAAAACCACAAAACCACTTGCCTCTGATGACATAGTAAGTCAGGCATAGAGCTGAAATCTCAACCTATGTGAATCTGAACAGAACATGACAGAAGGCTAAAATTAGTTTACTTAGTATCATGTAAGACAAGAAAGATTATATTTACAAATTCAGATGAATTTTAATTTTTAGGTCCTGATCAGTTTTGAGTTCTCTCATAATAATAGGTAAAAGTTAAGTAAGTGATTAAACTTTAAACTCTCCAGCTTTTGTCCTAAGGACATACCTGGCAGTGCATAGGGATCACTCCAGGAGGGCTTGTTGAACCAACTGCCACATTGAGATCCAATCCAAATTGGCAACATGCAAGGAATTACCATAATCTCTGTACTATCTCTCCAGTCCCACATGAAATTTTCCTTTTTATGAGTTTGAATAGTATAACAATGATAAGAAAGTAAATAATATTACAAGGATAAATTTTTTTTTTTTTTGGTTTTTGGGTCACACCCGGCAGTGCTCAGGGGATACTCCTGGCTCCATGCTCAGAAATTGCTCCTGGCAGGCACGGGGGACCATATGGGGCACCAGGATTCGAACCGATGACCTTTTGCATGAAAGGCAAACGCCTTACCTCCATGCTATCTCCCGGGCCCCATACAAGGATAAAAATTTTAAACAAAATTCTAATCTCAATCATACTGTTTACTGGCAAGCACATTAGTATTTCTACTATAGTTGTCTGTCCTTTGTAATAACTTTCATTTTGTCAAAACTGTTTCTAATATTTTTTGTGTGTTTTTGTTTGTTTCTGATTTTTTTTTGTTTTTGGGACCACACCCATTTGATGCTCAGGGGTTACTCCTAGCTAAGCCCTCAGAAATTGCCCCTGGCTTGGGGGGACCA
Organism: Crocidura indochinensis; assembly: GCA_004027635.1. Taxonomy (NCBI): domain Eukaryota; kingdom Metazoa; phylum Chordata; class Mammalia; order Eulipotyphla; family Soricidae; genus Crocidura; species Crocidura indochinensis. The sequence goes on from PVKC010053292.1 coordinate 2,747, forward strand.
TATGGGACGCCGAGAGATCGAACCGCGGTCCTTCCTTGGCTAGTGCTTGCAAGGCAGACACATTACCTCTAGCACCACCTCACCAGCCCCTGTTTCTGATATTTTATCATTCTGAAGCACTAAATCACATACAAGAAAGAAAACAAACCCAAAGACTACATTTGGAGAATCAATTTGTCCTCAAGTCTTCATTCACTGTTACAACCATAGACCTTATATTTGGTCATTGTCTCTCACCTCTCTTCTCCTCACTTTGTCAATATCTAGCTCTTATCTTTTGAAAGAAAAAAAAAGAACATGTTAACTGTCTACACAGTCTACACATGGGAGTTCTCCATCAAGCAAGAGCTTCTCATTTTCATTTTTCCTTTAAGAATTAAAGTGAGGGCCCAGGAGATAGCATGGAGGTAAGGCGTTTGCCCTTCATGCAAAAGGTCATCGGTTTGAATCCTGGTGCCCCATATGGTCCCCCGTGCCTGCCAGGAGCAATTTCTGAGCATGGAGCCAGGAGTAACCCCTGAGCACTGCCGGGTGTGACCCAAAAACCAAAAAAAAAAAAAAAAGAATTAAAATGAGGACCAGAGCAATGGCACAGTGGGTAAGTGCGAAAAGCAATCTGAGATTCTGCATATGAAGAAAAAGTCAGAGAAAAACAGAATTAGAAATTCTTTGCGGCTATGAGATTAGAGGAAAATATTAGCTGAGGTAACTTTAGCTCAAATAAATTCAAGTACAGTTGCAAAATTTGGGAGGATGACATTTTGCACACTCACATCTGGTAGTCAATAAACATAGAGACTCAGTGACAAAAACATTCCTTTCATTAGGCTATTTCCATCTTTCCCAAAGTAAATTAAACCTGTCCAAGGGTGGGGTTGGGTGCACTGGAAGAATTTAGGGAAATGACAATAACTTTAGATGAATTGAGGGGTATTTTCTGTTTGCTTGCTTAGAATGCTGAGTAATTTTGCTTCTAAAATGGGGGTAAGAGGTCAAATAGGTTTGGGACCCTCTGAGTTAGCAGGCTATAGGTGAAATAATGAAGTGATGGGGCAGGGGGGTGAAGAGAGAGATCAAAATATATTTGGAACAGTATGATAGTACAGTGGGTACTGTTATTTATTGCTTTGCATACAGTTGACCTGGGTTCAATCCCCAGAATCCCATATGGTCACCTGAGCACTGCCAGGAATAACTCCTGATAACACTGAGCATACCCTCTCCGAAACTTTCCCCTCCCAAACTCTTCCCTCCCAGAATAAAACACGTAAATTGAGTCCAAAGGAATACCAGGAGAGGAGGGAGGCAATCTTCATGCCATCCACCTGGACACATCTCTGTGCCAGCAAAGTTTAGGTGTAGAAACTATACAGAGTCATAAAACAGAATACCCCCCTTCACCAGTGCAACATTCCCACTGAAATCCAACTACAATCATGCTTGTAATCATGGTGCTTAAATAAAGATTTTTATATATTAAAAAAAAAGAAGTGATACAAACTGACTTTGATTAAACTGGGGAGAAAGCACCCAAGTGGTGAGTGAAATGGTTTGCCGGCAGCTCTGCTAAATTGGAAAGAGCTTCTGGAAAGCAGGCGCTGGCTCTCCCACAAGGAGAGGTTTATGGTGGATATGAACAAGGTGCTGGCAGGCATTTCCTGATACCACTCAGCACATTCCAGCAAACGGCTTTTAAAATTCATGAAAGCAAAGCAGATGGGGTGCTTTCAGTTCCTACAGGATCACAGCCCCTGTCTGTGGCCCCTTTCCTCTTACAAAACTCGGGCAGAAGGGCCAAGGGTTGGTCGCATGGAGCTTGTGCAAAGTTACTGTAAGTGAGGCTTAGAGAAAGCCCCTGCTTCTTAGCACTATGATACTTTCAAGGAAAATCTTAGTTTATTTATTTATTTATTTTAATATTTTATTTTAACACCTTGATTACATACATAATTGTGTTTGGGTTTCAGTCATGTAAAGAACACCACCCATCACCAATGCAACGTTCCCATCACCATTGTCCCTGAAAACCTGCTTATTGTCGTCATCAGGGGACTTTGGGTTATCTGTCCAAATCAGGCTCCAGGGGTGTAGAAAGCATCCCAGTTTTAGTGGGGGGACAAAGTGGGTTCTTAAACTCTGCCTATAGAAGTCATTGCATGCCTCCTGTTTTTGTTCATTTGTAACAGATAAAGAAACCCACCACTTGGTTGGTTCCCCAACCCACCACTTGCTATTCCAAGGAGAAACTCATGGCTATTTAAGAAACTTTGTTTGCAGAGTGAAGGCAATATTGTCCAACAAATTCACCAAGGGAATGGCTTTGGGAATCAGCAGGCATTTCCCACCTGAACAGCAAGACTTTCTTTGCCAAGGCTACTCCTAGACAGATGAGCTTGCCCTTATAGAACAAGAGAATCTTTGGGGGAAGGAGTCACACCGGGCCTGCTTAGAGATCACTTGGTGCTCAGGGGAGCAGAAGTAATACTGGTTATTGAACTGGGGTTGGTTGCAAGCAACAAAAGCACCTTGACCGTGATACTAGCTCTCTAACCAAAGAATAATATTTTTTATGTTTTAAAATATTTTAATAATTAGATGTAAGACATTAACATTATATAATGTAAAGGCAAAGAAACTACCATTTAAAAATGTCATCAGAGGCAAATCTAGGCATTACCTTTTCCATATAGGTATTATCAAGCTATATATATATATATATACATGTATATATGTATACGTATATATACATATATACACACAAAAATATCAAACTGTAAATGTATTACTTTGAAAACAGACTGATTTTCACTAAGTATACTATATATATAAAATATGTTTATATATATATAAATATATATATATAAATTTTATATATATAAAATACTATATATATAAAATGTGTTTTTAACTTGTGTTAAATTCCTATTTTTTCCTATTTTGCTTTATATGAAAACAAGGAACATATCAGGGCCTTGTATCTACAAAATTTGTGCCCTGTCATGAGCTACATCCCAGTTCATAAACATCTTTTTAAACACTAAAGTGTACATGCTGACACATGTGTGCATCTGTATATAAAAATTCCCAGATTAGGTGCCGAAGAGATAGCACAGTGGTAGGCCATTTGTCTTGCAAGTGGCCGACCCAGGATCAGTCAATGGTGGTTCAAATCCCGGCATCTCATATGGTCCTCCGTGCCTGCCAGGAGAGATTTCTGAGCAGTGAGTCAGCAGTAACCCCTGAGCACCAATGGGTATGCCCCCAAAACAAACAAACAAACAAAGGAACAAACAAAAATTCCCAGATTAGGGCTGGAGTGCAATTAGTACAATGGATAGGGTGATTGTCTTGAACATGGGTAACTCAGGTTTGATCTATAGTATCCTTTATGGTCTCCCAACCACCACCAGGAATGGTTTCTAGTGCAGAGCCAAGGATAAGCTCTGAACATGGAATATTGTCCGGAAACAAACCAAAAATTTCACAAAATCATAGAATATTATAACTTGAAAAAATTTAAGAGATCTGGTGACAGAGAGTTCGAAGAGTGGTTAGGGTGCTTTCCTTGCACACAACCAGCCTGGGTGTAATTCCCTGCATCTCATATAATCCTTTGAGTATCACTAGGAGTAGTCCTGATCACAGATCCAGGACTAACCCCTGAACAGCATCAGGTGTGGTCCAAAAGAAAAAAAATTCAGGGAACATATATACCACAGGTCCCCAAACATACCTTCTTTAAGCAAATGAAAAACAGCCCAATGCCTTAATTACATTACACTACTCTTTACCTCCTCTCCTATCAACATTATTATAGTGCCTTTGGGCAGTGGTATTGACCACTCTGAGAAACAATGATACTCAAACTTTGGCTACAAACTACACTAAAAGTGCAGTTACATTGCAACTAAGCACCCATTTATATTACTGTAGAATATACCAGAAAGTGTCTTGAGCATTAACCCTTATCATAAATGACATTCTGAATAATTTGTACATAACTTGGATTGCTTTTAAATAGAAACACTAATAATATCAAGAGGTAGAATAGAGCAAGAGATACTTTCAAGTTTTGGTGGAAATACAAAATAATATAGCCTCTTTGGAAGACAGGTTAGTGATTCTGATATCACTAAATATACTCTTTCCATATATATAGTGATCTGTCTAGATCCAGCTCTCCTAAATATTTATTCAAACAAGTAAAAATGCTCTTTCTTCACATAGAATTTGATAAATATAGTTCAGTGAGTAGGATGTTTGCTTGACTTGTATGCAAGTGAGCCTGATGATCCCTAACACCACATAGAGTCCCTAATCACCCCTAGGAGTGATCTCTGAGCACAGAGTCAAGTAAATCCTAAGCACAGCCAGATGTGGCCAAAAAGCAATAAATAAATAAATAAATAAATAAATAAATAAATAAATAAAATTAAAAAAAATAAAAAATAAAAGCTTCTATTTATGTAAAAGTATACAGACATTATTTTAGAGCAGATTTATTCATAATCTCTAACATTTTGAAATCATTAAGTTATCCCTTGCAGGTAAGTTGATAAACTATGGTCTATTTAGAAAATGTAATATTATCTAGCACTAAAAGGTATGAAACTATCAAATCGTGGAAAAAAACAGAGAGAAATCTTAAATGCACAGTAATAATGAATATGAGTCTAAAATATGAATCTGAAAAGGCATACATGCACATATGCACACACATAAGATCTTACTACATCACTTTCTAGAAAAATAAAAGACTAGTAGCGAAAAAGACTAGTAGTTGCTACAGGTAGGTGAGGAAAACAATGAAAGGCAAAACATGGATGGTTTTTATAACATTTAAAGTACCCTGAACTATACTGATGTCTACGTGGCATTGCACATTTGTACAAATTCATCAACTGCAGACCACCAAGAATAATGCCTAAGGTAAACTAGGGACAGAAAAGATTATGGTGTGTCTGGTAAGTTCATCAGTTTTATGTTAATAATGAGTTAGATTAGGCATGTGGTGAGGAAGAAGAATGAGAAACCTCTTTACCTCCTTTTTTGTTTTCCATATGAATCTACATTTATTTTACAAAATTAACAATTTCATAAACATATTCTGTAGAGTCACAACTCTACTGGCATGTGGTCTATCATTGGAAAAATTTTTTTGAGTCAAGGCCATTTTTTTTGTATGAAGAACAAAAGAATCAGATAATTTGATTTTCTAAGATCATACAGTGAATAAATTGTAATGTTGAATCAAGGATCCAGTTCCTTGTTTATATTTCACACTTTCTCTCTATGTCTTTATGAGATCACTAGCCATGTAGAATGGGTTTTGTGTATGTGCACATATGTGATGCAGAGCATAATGGAAGAACATAAACATTCCTAAATATGTACAAAACTCTTTAACTATTTTATAAGACAGCAGGTCCTATAATTTATACAACTAAACCAAAATCAAGATATTGTACAAGTCAATAGTAAGAATAACTTTAAGTCACAGTACTGCAGAATATTCAGGACTGTTATTAGTCTGGCAAAATGCTTTGCTATTATGAACTTCAGTTATTTTATTTATAAAATGGAAATGATTACTCTAAATCTCTGAAAATACTAGAAAACAGAACTCCAAACAACATTTTTTTGCCTTCTTGGATTTTCTTGTTTCTTGTTTTTCCAATCCAGTGCATATTGAATGAAATCCAGGATGCCTGTATATCACAAGGTAATTCTATGAGTAAGCCAACATCGCGGGGTTGCCATCTTGACCTGTGGCTTTCATGTTAATATAGCAGATGGGAAAGAGACCATAATGTTATCTGCTCACAACCCAGGTATAATCAAACAATTGCCCCCTGAAACCATATGGGGGAAAATGAAAGCAGTCTATAAGTCCCTCCATTTCAGAGAACAAGGTCCAAACTATTAGACACTGACTACAATGAGCCCTGTTGGTGCCAAGTTCTCAACTGTGTTAATATAAAGCTGGTTTTCCACATATCATAATGATTAGTGTTTCTGTTTTTCAAACTGTGATCTGGGGGCATGAATAATAAATTTTTAGAAGCTTAAGCACATGCTTATAATTGGCCTGACCTCTATCAAACAATGAGATTACCTGTCAGAGAGCTGTAATATTTTATGTGCACAGAGGTTTCAAAGTTATTGCAATCTCATAGAGAAACTATAATGTCAAAGAGGGTATTTTTAGCATAGTTCTCAAAACGTCACTGAACTGGAAGATCTGAGGCATTCAAGTTAATCACTATTTTTCTTTGGTCCATTAAGAAAAAAATCAGCTGGACCCTAACATAAAGTGACACCTGATAGAAGGAAGTCTAAACTTCCTCAGGAGTCCCAATGTGTCTTTCAGATTACTGGCTGATAAACCAGGTATTTATAATTAACTTATATTTGGTAGTCCATAGTCTAGTAACCTGGTCAAGTCATTTATATTGAGATAGTATAAAATATATACTCTATTGTCCTAAGAGTATAAAAATCAAGACTTCACTAAGACAGAGCTCAAGCTTTTGTATGTGAACCTCTACACTCTTTGAAGTCAACATGATTCTGCACCTGTGTATGTGCATGATGAGACAATTCATTCACAGTGGGATGGGAGAATGAAGCATTGCTTTCAAGTGTTCAGATTCTTGTGAGGCACTTGTAGATCTATACCCTTTGTCAAATAACTTTGCAATACATTTCAGCGGAATTGGTAGAGTTGGCATTCCTGACCAATTGACCTCATGTAGCAGCAATGACAAATGACAATCTTCAGGTGAGGTCCTATGAGCTCAGTTCTCTTGTTCCCTCACCAGTTGCCAGGTAAAGAATAGGAATAGGGTGCTTCCAGCTATAGAATGAGAAACCTGAAGAGCTGATCGAAATGCAAACTATTTTAGAAGGAAAGTTGCCAGGATCACCCAAGTGAGAGAAAATTAGAGGACATTGTAAGCATTGAGATTTTGAATTTCATTATATTATACTGTTAATGGGGCAAAATTCAGCTAACACAAAGAAGTCAAATATAAAAAAAAATATTTCTGGGGGCCGGGCGGTGGCGCTGGAGGCAAGGTGCCTGCGCTAACCTAGGACGGACCACGGTTCGATCCCCTGGTTCCCCATATGGTCCCCTGTGCCTGCCAGGAACAACTTCAGAGCGGATAGCCAGGAGTAACTCCTGAGCGTCACCGGGTGTGGCCCAAAAACCCCAAAAAAATATTTCCTTCTTCTATGTCCAAAATCACTTTTAAAAATTCCTAACTTTTTAAATGGATAGACTTTGAAAGTAGAATAGAACAAAAATATGAAACTTTTAGCCTCTGTGAGACAAAACATAGGATGAAATCAATGAAATGGGTATAGAAAAATGCATATCAGTTAAGGAGATGCTGATAAACTTAGAGGAAGAAAAAAATCTAAAAGGAGAAGAATTAAGTTTGCTTAAAATCATGAGCCAGAAAACTTTCATTTCAAAACAAACCAACATTGTCACCCTTCATTATGCTAAATGGTCATCTAAGGTATCAAATTAAAAGG
>PVKC010053293.1:0-10160 GCA_004027635.1 Crocidura indochinensis
GCGCATAGCCAGGAGTAACCCCTGAGCGTCACTGGGTGTGGCCCAAAAACAAAAAAACAAACAAAAAAAATTAAGATTTAAATTAAATTTAAACTATTATTTAAAAAAAATCTTATCATGAGAAAATGGAAAAACTCAAGTTGAGGTATAGTCTACAAAAATAAGTGACCTATTTTCTTTAAAACTGGCCATGTTAGTAAAGACCCCAAAGTCTGAGGAGCCATTTCAGATCAATGGAGTCTAAAGAGACATAAAATGAAATACAATGTGCAAAACTGATGCTGCCTCCTAGACAAGAATAAAGAACACTGGGATAATTTGCAAAATTCAAGTTCTGCTAACAAGCCAAAAATCGAGTTAAATGTCCTAATTTTGAGAACAGTGCTACGGTTATGACAGAATGTCTGTAACTTGTTCCCAAATGGTTAATAGTCACACACACAGGGAGAGAAGGGGGAGGTGGAGTTATAAAAGAGCTTTTTATGCTTTTAAGGAGTTTTAATTCCTATTTTTCGAGATTCTGCTCAAATATTATCTCTGAGATGTCTTTGTGCTCCATATTTATCCTGGTAAAGTGATACAGAGCCTGCCACATAATTTGGTATAGCACAATGGCATTCTATGCAACCTCCTCTAAAGGAGCTTATTGTTTTCTTGTTTTAGGTCACACCCAGAGGTGCTCAAGGTTCTATGTTCAGGGGTCACTCCTGGGCTATGCTCAGGAGGGCCATATATGGCACTGCAGATGGACCTGGGGCCAGCTATATGCAAGGCAAGTGCCTCAACCCTGATTTTCTCTCTGAGCCCCTGGGTTTCCAGTGTTTTTTTTTTTTTCCTCTTTTACTTCCTCCCTTCCTCTTTTCTTTTTTTTATTCTTGTTTTCTTTGGACCACAACTGACAATGCTCAACGATTATGCCTGAGGACCCTTAAGGTGTGCTAGAGATCAAACCTGAGTTGGTCACATAAAGCCAATTGTGTGGGTGGCTCAATTCGAGACTGCTGAATTCAAGGTCTGAGCCTACAGTGCCAGGAATTACCCAAGACCCCTTTGGCAGTACTCAAGGGTCTCTAAGGCTACATCTTATAATATTCAGGGAACTGTGTGGTGCCAGAGCTTGACCCAAAATCATCTACATGTAAGGCCCTACTCCAGCTATCTTTTGTGGAGCTCATTAAATATCAAAATTAATGGAATCTTAAGTCTTTTCACATAGTTAGGAGATGAATTATGGCTTCTGCTTACCTCTAGCCGTATTTTCTCCATCCCACTTACTGCCCTGGCCCTCCAACACTGTCAAATCAGTAAACCAGAAAGTATCTTATTTTAACTGGGTTATCTCCTAAGGGGGAGATAGACAAGCCTGAGTTGGTCATGGCACCCAATGAGGTGTGGGAAAAACAGTAAATCAAGGTAGTGTAAGGTGATAAAGGTGGACAAAAAAAAAAAAAAAAAGGTGGCAGTATGAAGGGGTCACCTGGTAGTAGGCAGTACTACCAGAGGCTTCCAGAGAAAGGAACAAATAAAAATTAGCATGGTGAAAAATGTGTCTGAGAGTCAGATGAAGAGGAGGCAGAACATTCCAAGAAAATGAAACAATGTGTGAAGTCTCCCAAAGGGAAAGAATGAATTTCTTATGTCAAAGCTAGAGGGAACTTAATCATTTGAACCTGGGTACTTACACCAGGGCCAGGATTGATCGGTCAGTGAATGGGAACTTGCTTTGCATGTGGTTAACCCAGGTCCCATCCCAGGGCTAGTGCAAGTCTCCTAACCAGGACTGATCTCTGAGCAAATCCTCAGCACATGACTTGTGACCCCTTAGAACAGACCAACATCCCCTTGAGAAAAAAAAAAAAAAGGCCCGTGCCTTGCATGAAGCTCAACCTGGGTCAATGGCATGGATCTGTGAATACTGGTGTTCAATCCATGAACATGGATCCTTGAAAATAGCTCCTAACACTGTTAGTCATGGCCCAATCCCCTTAATTTTCCCCCCAAAGGAGAACAGTTTATCTTGCTAACTGCAGAGACAACTAACTGCCAAAAATTTCAGGTATGCTGTTTTGGGGCTGAGATCACTGGAGTCTTCTTAGAGCCACCCTCCTATCAGTGTCTTTGTACTTCCATAAGCCCCAGCAACCACACCCACAGGCCACAGGTCCTGCCATGTCAGCTCATCAGCTCAGCATCACAGATCCTGGAAGTCCTTGACTGGTGTGGCCACATATGAGGCTCCCTGATACCTCACTATGTTTTCAATACTGATATCCCAGTAGGAAAGCATCAAATTAGATATAAAATTATCAGAGAATGGGGCCTGGGAGATAGCATGGAGGTAAGACTTTTGCCTTTCATGCAAAAGGTCATCAGTTCGAATCCCAGTGCCCCATATGGTCCCCCGTGCACCGACCCGGAGCAATTTCTGAGCATGAAGCCAGGAGTAACCCCTGAGCACTGCCGGGTATGACCCAAAACCAAAAAAAAAAAAAATATATCAGAGAAGTCACCTAAACTCCACAAAAAACAAAACAAAACAATAAATGCTCAAATAGCAACAAACAGCTTAGTAAATCGTCAGTGACATGATGACTCCATTGTGAGATATGACAATTTTCTTTTTTTCTTTTTTCTTTTTTGTTTTTGGGTCACACCCAGCAGTGCACAGGGGTCACTACTGGCAGGCATAGGGGACCATATGGGATTGGAACCACCGACCTTCTGCATGAAAGGCAAACGCATTACCTCTATGCTATCTCTCCAGCCCCATGATATGAAATTTTCACAAAATTTCTTTTCATGAAGCTTTTTTCAATAATAACCATTTAGGAATATTAAAAAAATTATTCATACCTGACAAGGGGCAGGCTTGGGAAAGGGTGAGAAACGAGTTTTTTTTGGTGGGGGGAATGTTACACTGTGAGTGGGATTGGTATTGGAACATTTAATGCCAGAAATAACTGTATTACGAGCAACTTTGTCAACCATAGTACTTATTTATTTATTTATTTATTTATTTATTTATTTGGAGCGTTTGGCCACACCTGGTGGCTCTCCTGGCTCTACATTCAGAAATCGCTCCTGGGGCCCGGGAGATAGCATGGAGGTAAGGCGTTTGCCTTTCATGCAAAAGGTCATCGGTTCGAATCCCGGTGCCCCATATGGTCCCCCGTGCCTGCCAGGAGCAATTTCTGAGCATAGAGCCAGGAGTAATCCCTGAGCGCTGCCGGGTGTGACCCCCCCCCCCAAAAAAAAAAAAAAAAAAAGAAATCGCTCCTGACAGGCTCAGGGGACTATATGGGATACTGAGGATTGAATCCGGGTCGGTTTCTGTTTGGCTGCATGCAAGGCAAATACCCTACTGCTATGCTATCATTCTGAACCAATTATAGTGTTTAAATAAATGAATTTATACATATAAAAAAACAACAGAGATTTCCCATACAGCTATCCTCTTCTTCCAATAATTCACATAACCAGTCAATTTCAATAACACTAAGAAATTAACTTTGGCATGATACCCTACAGACACCCCATTATTCCACTGCCCCTCTTCAAGTCCAGAACCCAAACCACCAGAACCCTACATTGCACAAGGCCATCTGTGACAGTCTTTCCTTGTCTTTTGTGTCTTTATATTTTGAGGGAATCTTTTATAGGGTGTCAGTTATTTTGAAGAATGTCTTTTAATTGTTTTTTGTTGTTTTTTTTTTTTTTTTGGCCACATCTGGCAGTGCTCAGGAGTTACCCCTGGCTCTACATTCAGAAATCACTCCTAACCATAGGGATGCCGGGAATCGAACCAGGTAAGCCCTGGGTTGGCCATGTGCAAGGCAAACACCCTACCGCTATGCTATGGCTTTGACCCATGCCTTTTAATTTGTTTATTTTCTCATGATTAAACAGAAAAGAAAGCTATCCTGTAAGAGTGTGTGTCTATGTGAGTCCATCTTGGTATATCACAACAGTAAGTCAGTACTTTGCTAGTGGCATTAACATGATCTCGTGGGTAGCTGCCAGAATTCTCTACTGAAACTTATTATTTTTCTGTTGTAATTTCAAGACCATACAAATATTATTTGTTTAATACTCTGCAATTATTACCATGATGATTTTCTCCCCCCCCCCTTTTTTTTTTGAATTTTCGGGCCACACTGGTTTGATGCTCAGGGGTTACTCCTGGCTAAGCACTCAGAAATTGCCCCTGGCTTGGAGGGGACCGTATGGGATGCCGGGGGATTGAACCGCGGTCCTTCCTTGGCTAGCCCTTACCTCTAGAGCCACCTCACCGGCCCCACCATGGTAATTTTCTATTTTCTTCACTTATTTCTACATTCATTAGAACTATTCTAAAAGGAAGCTGTCACTTCTTTTTATTCAATTATTTCTATCAGTATGAACCAAAAGATATTTTATTATTTTGGTTATAAGCTAATAGTTATTTCATTGCTCTGGTTCTAACTGGCCATTAAAGGTATTTCAAGTTAGTTTCTGTGACTATTTTGATGTTTCCACTTCCTATTTCTACCTGCCACCCCAGCACAGAGCCAGGAGTAAGCTCAGAGCACAGATGGATGTGGCCAAAACAAACACAACAGCAAATAGCACATTCTCATTTTCTGGTACCAAAGACATTCAAGGTGCTTTTCCTAGTCTCAGTCTTAGAGCTAATCTAATCTACAAGCTGTTCTGATTCCCTTTGCTTATAGAAAACTTGATCTGGGTTAACAGATGTATTATTGGGGCATCACTTTCAAGTTCTCAATAACTAGAACTAGAAAATGTTTGCATACATGCTGACATACATATCTGTATTTTTCATCTGTCTGTCAATGTAAACACAGGTCCATATCTTAAGAGATTCAATCTAGCCCAGAAAGTTTCAATCAAGTGTTACCTTTTCCTAGATTTATAACTTCTTTCTCTGATGCAAAGAAACTTGTCTGTCATTATCTGCAATATATTTACTTGTTTGCTCAACTCTAGTATACAAATACAGTAACAGAATTCCTAACCTATAGCCTTGAGAGAAATGCATTTATAAACAGAGTGCTTTGTTTGTATGTGGTTCTTTTTGTCTTCAGTCTAACAATACAGTCAAAACACTGTTTTCCAAGGTCAGAGCCTTCCCTTCTTCCCCCTTCTTTCTCTGCAAGCATGGTTGTGGGATTTATTTCTAGTATCAATGGATTTGTCACAGTTTGCAATCCATTTTGCCTCCCCTCCCCACATACTAATTTGCTTTAAAAGTAAAAGTGGAGGTTTTGACAAATGCATAGAATTATGCATTGGACACGTTAGCTATAGGACTAGTTATAGGGGCTGGAGAGATAGCTTGGAGGTAAGGTGTTTGCCATGCAAGCAGAAGGACAGTGGTTCGATTCCCAGCATCCCATATGGTCCCCAAGCCTGCCAGGAGCGATTTCTGAGCCTAGAGCCAGGAGTAACCCCTGAGCGCCGCTGGGTGTGACCAAAATAAAACAAAACAAAACAAAATAAAGTCTAGTTATAACTATTCTATATAGAATTAAATTATATTCTATCCAGCTAAATATTCCAAATATATTCACACAAAGTATGAATTCTATAAGTTATATTTTATATATCCGTTAATATCATTTAATATAGCATATTTAAATATTTAATATGCATATAGTTATTTAATATAGTTCATCATTCCAAAAACTTTTTTTTTTTATGGTTTTTGGGTCACACCCGGCAGAGCACCTGGCTCCATGCTCAGAAAATGCTCCTGGCAGGCACGGGGGACCATATGGGACACCGGGATTCGAACCAATGACCTTTTGCATGAAAGGCAAATGCGTTACCTCCATGCTATCTCCCAGGCCCCCCAAAAACATTTTAATGCCAACAGCAAATTTAATTCTGCTTTCTCAGTTCAACCAGGAGATGGCAGAATTTCTCTCTGAGAGGCACTTTTCACCAGCCTAACTGCCAAGACCACGTCATATCTTCTCTTGTCTTTGGCAGAGGTTATGTGGCAGACACCCTTTTCTTCCCAGAAATACGACATCAATTCCAACACCTGTGGATAACCTGGATGATTCATCAGAGAGAAGGCAATCTATAAAATATGCTTTGACAGCTATGGCAATATGCCTTGCATGGGACACCGGGGGAAAGACAAGGACTAAGGTGCTAACAGTTGAATTCCATATTCCAGGCTTCTCAATTAGAAAATGTTAAAGATATCCCATCATGCATGTGGAAAACAAACAAACAAACAAACAAACACAGCTTGTCTGTTGGCAAGGTACAAGTCCTGACTGATGAATAACATAATAATTATGAATTGTCAACATAACCACCAGTACAGTACTCGTAGATCTACTGTAACATCTATTTTAACTCTTACACACACACATACACACACACACACACTCACTCATACTCACACACATGAGGTTGGGGGGGGGGTGTGCTCCACATGCAAAAGTTATACATTGTGAGGACGGAGATGTGGCTCAATATGTAAAACACGTGCCTGGCACCACCAAATGTTTCTTCCTGCACCAGCAACTGTGGTCAGGTATCTACTTGGTATGCCTCTCCTTCCAAAAACCATTTTTTAAATGCAGCTTGAAGTATATTGGATGTCTGCAATCATGAATGCTACAAAACCTACACAAACAGTTTGTAAATTTGTAAATCTATCAGTACTGCTAGTCTAATACCTTACTGGTTGGTTTTTTGTTTGTTTGGCTTTGGTTTTTGGGCCACACCCAGCTCAGGGGTTACTCCGGGCTCTGCCCTCAGATATTGCTCCTGGCAGGCACAGGGGACCATATGGAATGCCAGGATTCAAACCACCATTTGTTGGAATCATATGCGTGCAAGGCAACCACTCTACTGCTGTGCTATCTCTCTGGCCCCAATTTCCAGGTTTTTGAGGAATCTCCACATTGTTTTCCATAAAGACTAGACTAGAGGGCATTCCCTCCAGCAGCGAATGAGAGTTCCTTTCTCCCCACACCCCTCCAGCACTGATTGTTCTTGTTCTTTGTGAAGTGTGGCATGAGATAGTACCTCATTGCTGTTCTGATTTGCATCTCCCTGATGATTAGTGACGTGGAACATTTTTTCACATGCCTTTATGCCATCTGTATTTTTTTCATTTTCATCTGTATTTTTTTCTTTGAGGAAGTGTGCTTGTTCATTTCGTCTCCATTTTTGATGGGATTAGAAGTTTTTTTCTTAAATTCTGTCAGTACCTTGTATAGCTTAGATAATAGCCCCTTATCTGATGGGTATTGGGTGAATAATTTTTCCCATTCTGTGGGCGGCCTAATATCCTAGTCACTATCTCCTTTGAAGTGCAGACACTTCTTAGCTTAACATAGTCTCATTTGTTTACCTCTGCTTCCACTTATTTGGAAACTGATGTTTCTTCCTTGAAGATGTCTTTAGTCTCAATGTCATGTAGTGTTTTATCTACATGTTCCTCTATATAACTTACGGTTACACATAAAAACAATACAGAAATATCCTCTGCACACCTTTATTCATTGCAATGCTATTTACAATAGCCAGAATTTGGAAACAACCCAGATGTCTGACAACAGATGAGTGGCTAAAGAAGTTGTGGTACATATACACAATGCAATACTATATAGCCTTCAGGAAAAATGAAGTCATGAAATTTTCTTATACATGGATGGACATGGAAACTATTATGCTGAGTGAAATAAGTCAGAAGGAGAGAGACAGACACAGAATATTCTCACTCATCTGTGGGATTTAGAAAAATAAGGGGGCCGGAGAGATAGCATGGAGGTAGGGCATTTGCCTTGTATGCAGAAGGATGGTGGTTCCAATACCGGCATCCCATATGGTCTCCCGAGCCTGGCAGGAGAATTTCTGAGCCTAGAGCTAGGAGCAACCTGAGCACTGCCGGGTGTAATCCAAAAACAAAAGGAAAAAAGAAAAAAAGAAAAAGAACTATCATGAGAATGGTAGTGAGAGAAATAGAATGTCTGTCTCGAAGAGGGGAGGGGGATGGAGGGAGATAGGCTGATGGGAAGGTTACAATGGTGAAGGGAGGTGTTCTTTTGTTTAAATGAAACCCAACCACAAACATATTTGTGATCCTAGTGCTTAAAGAAATATATTAGTAAAAAAATTCAGGGGCCGGGTGGTGGCGCTGGAAGTAAGATGCCTGCCTTGCCTGCGCTAGCCTAGGACAGACCACGGTTTGATCCCCCGGTTTCCCATATGGTCCCCCAAACCAGGAGCGACTTCTGAGCACATAGCCAGGAGTAACCCCTGAGCGCCACCAGGTGTGGCCCAAAAACCACACCAGGTGTGGTTTTTTTTTTGCTTTTCCCACCCTAAGCATCCAAACCTGTCTTCATATTTCTGCGCTCAGAAATCACTCCTGGCAGGTTTGGGGGGACCGTATGGGACGCTGGGATCAAACCTGGAGTGGCCATGTACAAGGCAAATGCCCTTCCCACTACGTGATATCGCTCAGGCCCCATATTTCTGGTCATATCAGGAAATGCAATGCACTCCTGATTTATCATCTAAAAATTCCTTCTTATGACTTTGATGAGATATAGTAATTTCAGGCCCAGATCTTTCATCTGGTTTTGGGATCATGCCTGGTGGTACTTAGAAACTACTCCAGACTAAGAGCTTTGGGCTTGCTACCAGCAATATCTGAGGGACTATGCAGAACAGGGGGTTGCGACTGAGGCACCTGCATTTTGAGTATACACTCAGCCCACTGAGCTCTCTTTCCAAACCTGATCTGATTGCTAATTGGGGTCTTGCTGCATGGACCTGTGCATTTACTCGCCCAGCAGTCTTAACAACTAACCAGGCTCTATGAAGTTGCTCTACGAACAACTCTGCCCACTCTATGAAGATATCACTTATCAGAAACTGTGACAGACTCACTTTTGGGGTTGTGAGTACACAGTATAAAGGCTGGCAGCTAGCGTAGGCATGGGGAGAAACTATTATTAATTGCCGACATGAAAGGCAAAATGAAGCAGAGAGGTGGCAGTAGGGCTCCAAGAACTACTCACCCTTCCGATTCATCCCCATCTGGAGGCATTTGAGAAGGCGGCAATACTGGCACCTGTTCCTCTGCTTCCGAGACATGACACAGTTCTTGTCGCGACTGCATCGATATACCCGCTTGTTGCAAATGCTCCTCTTGAAAAACCCTTTGCAGCCCTCACAGGAGATGATTCCATAGTGCAAGCCTGTGGCTCGGTCCCCACAGATGAGGCAGGTTCGTTGCTCGGCCCGATCATCTGGAACAGAAACTGAACATATTCGCTCAAGTTAAAATCCCATAGAAATAATGGTTGTAAGCCTGAAATTCTCTTCCTATTATGTATATATGGCTGTATATATGTCTGTGTGTGTGTGTGTATATATATATATATATATATATATATATATATAATTTTTTTCGCTTTTTTTGGGGGGCCACGCCCTGTGACGCTCAGGGGATCATATGGGACGCCGGGGGATCGAACCGTGATCCAGCCTAGGCTAGCACAGGCAAGACAGACACCTTACTGCTCTGCGCCACCGCCCTATTTTATACATAATTTTAATATTTTTTTATAGCGCCATGATTTACCAACTTGTTCTGACTTTTTTTTTTCTTTGTTTTTTGTTTTTGGGTCACACCCGGCAGTACTCAGGGGTTACTCCTGGCTCCATGCTCAGAAATTGCTCCTGGCAGGCACGGGGACCATATGGGGCACCGGGATTCGAACCAATGACCTTTTGCATGAAATGCAAACGCCTTACCTCCATGCTATCTCCCGGGCCCCTACCAACTTGTTCATTACACAGTTGTTTCAGGCAATAAATGTACTCACACCACTGGAGTGACCTTCTATCCACCAATATCCTGTTTCCCAGCCCATTATTCCAGCCTGCACCCTAACAAATTTACTTCATATTGTTTGTTACAACACAAAAACAAATGTCAGTATCAAAACTTAGATCAATAAATTGGTCTAATCGTGATCACTGTTGTATCCACAAGGATGGAACTTGTTATTGTCTGAGGATTTATTGGGAGGGCTGGTGCTAGTTGAGCTTTCTGGTGTTGATAACACAAATACAGCATCTCTCTCTCTCTCTTTTTTTTTTTTGGGCCACACCCAGTGACGCTC
>PVKC010053294.1:0-10146 GCA_004027635.1 Crocidura indochinensis
ATGGAGGTGGAGGGAGAACAACTTGGTGATGGGAATTCCCCTGATTCAATGTTTATTTGTAAATGGAATATTACTGTGAATATCATGTAAACCACTATGATTAAAAAATAAAAAATAATTAAAAAAAAAAGAAACAAATGTTACATCAGAGATTTTTAACTGATGCACTTTAGTTTCTGTAGATCTGTTTAGTTAATTTAAACATTGCTTTCAGTATTCAACACAAAGCAAAGGGAAAATATAATGGAAGATAATCAGCTAAACAGCAGATCATTCCTTTACCTCTGAGTTTATGTTTTGTTAAATTACTAGGAACAGTTGTGAAACATTCTGAACCAGTTTAATTTATACATTCAGTCTCATGCAAGGGAGAAAGAGGGCCCGTGCATGCATTCTGCCAGAATTTTAGTGTTAAAAAACAACCTTTAATTAGCAGCCATTTCAATTTACAAAATAGAAGATGGAGGACCCAAGTGACCACTTGCTTAATATTTCTTTGATTATTATATATGAAAGTTTTCTAACACAATTTCCGTCATTATGGAGCATAAATATCAGAAAGAGTAAAGAGCAGTTCTTGACCTCTGAACAGGATTTCCTATGCATGAGATACATATACAATGTATAATTTATTATGCAAGTGAGTACATTTTTTTCTGAGTAAATCACAGTAGAATAACAAGGATCAAAGCAGGTAAAAAATGAACACTTTAGGTATAGATATTTTAAACATTCAATAGAAAGTTTTGGGAGATACTGACTCAGTGAGTTTGACCATGATGATGAGAATGTTGATGTATATAAATATCTAAGATTGTTAAAACTGTTCACTCCTGAGACAGAGAGCAACATTAGAGGGACAAGACTCACAACAGGTCAATACACAGCTTCAAGGAATTGTGAGAAGGCTGCTGTAGCTAAAGGGCTCCTATTTCTCATTTCACAGCTTTTTAAAGTACCTTATCCATTTCCATGACAAGCCTAGTCCTGTTGATGGCCTTATCCTATGGCAGGCCTTTAAAAATGTCCAGCCATAGAAGCTTTTACAACTCTTAGCTGACTTCAAGTGAATATATTCAGGTGTAGAGTCTTTTCCACTTGTGATACACAAGTCTCACTTGGCTAGGCTTTTGGCAGCATGATGTAATTTTCTGCAGCAATCTTCTCTTTTGGATTCTTGAAATTTCAGAGTCATTATTTTTAAATGGTCGGCATCAGTGAAATTAATGAGTCTTGGCCACTCAGTAACATTTGTGGCTTAGAAATAATGTCAAAGGGAATTGAATAGTGACTGCAAGAATCAAACCTTGTTAAACAATTGTACATTACTAATTTTTGTGACTTACACTACAATTAGTCAGATCCAATATGCATTATATACTTTCACATAATATATACTTTGTATAAATTTATGATATATTCATCATATATATCGTATGTACTATATATGATTATATAATTAATTACATACTTTTATTTGCATTATATAGAGTACCGACATATAGACACAATAGCATGATACAGTATTATTATATAGAGCACATAATTCAAATACAAATTTAAATGAAATCAAAAACATAATATAAATTTGCATCAAATTATGAACATCTTACTCAGCAATGATTATTATAGTGAATATGATATTACATGTAATTTTTATTTCTACTTGAACCAGTTCTCAGTTCTTTGCTAATGGCAGCTTTTCTATATTGCTGCCATATTTTAGTTTCGATCTTTTTTTCGGTTTTTGGACCACACTGATGACGCTCAGGGGGTTACTCCTGGTTATGAGCTCAGAAATTGCGCCTGGCTTGAGGGAGCCATATGTGAAGCCAGGGGATAGAACCTAGGTCCATCCTAGGCTAGCACAGGCAAGGCAGGCACCTTCCCTCTAGTGCCACCACACCGACCCCTAGTTTTGTTATTTACTATTCATTTAAATTTTATATATAAATTACTTACAACCTGTCTATTATAAGTTAAAGATCATGAACCAACTGTCTTTATTCTCTTATATTTTTAACCAACTATTCTCTTGTATTTTGATTTCCAGTTTGGGAAGACAAATGCTAAAAATGTATAAGCAAGATAATTTTAGAGACAATTAAATATTATGAAGACAACTCATTGGGGTGCATATTTTTATTATAATCTCAGAGAAGAGAGGATGGAAATTTATATTTGTTTAGTATTTTGATTATACTTTATTCTCATAAAATAATTTTCATTAATTTTATTATGTTGATTAACTATTGCTATGTCACTAATGAGAAGACTGAATCATAAAAATGCAGTAATTTGTTTAATGTTGTTTATACTATTCAGCTAGTAATTGGAACAGTTAAGATTTTAGGCCAAATATTTAGCCAAGAAAAATATTATTCCAAACTTATCACTGATAATCTATGTATGGACTTACAGAGTGAAAAAAATAAAACCTGTACCTTTACATAGGCAGGATCTCTGCCTTTTGTCACCATGATAATATTACAGTAGTTTTTAATGTTCTCTTAAAATTTATACTTAAAAATTTAAGGAGGGTGGGCCGGAGAGATAGTATGAAGGTAGGGCATTTGTTTTTCATGCAGAAAGACGGTGATTTGAATCCCGGCATCACACATGATCCCCTGAGCCTGCCAGGAGCGATTTCTGAGTGCCGAGCCAGAAGTAACCCAAGTACTGCCAGGTTTGACCCCAAAACAAACAAACAAACAAATTTAAGGAGGCAAACTCTCTAAAAAGAAATCTGCATGCAGAGATATGGGGTCCCTAGTAAACTATATTGGAAAAAATACCACCAGTCCAATTGAATGAATAATTTTGAGAAACAAAATCCATTTTAGGAGACAGTAAAACTATTACGATAAAGAAATTTAGCCCAAGAGCACAGCTGGTTCTCTAGGAGAAGAGGCTCAACTGCTGGGGGGGAAAAAGAGCCATACTAAAAATTACAAATATCGATCACTAACAATTTCAAGGTTTTTCTTTTGTTGACCGCTAACAATCGCAAGGTT
Organism: Crocidura indochinensis; assembly: GCA_004027635.1. Taxonomy (NCBI): domain Eukaryota; kingdom Metazoa; phylum Chordata; class Mammalia; order Eulipotyphla; family Soricidae; genus Crocidura; species Crocidura indochinensis. Next base: position 3,015 of record PVKC010053294.1, read on the forward strand.
TTCCTGTTATTTTTTAACTATCTTAGTAATAAACTTTGTGAGGCAGTTTGGGAGTTTAAAAAATATATATAGACTAACATGGCAAAAGAAAAGGTGACCATTTGCCCACATTTCTTCCGACATGTGTACTGTCTTAATGTAGAGTGCTTTTCACCTCTCTGGAGGGAAATGAGCCTCAATTGTCCTTAGGTGTATTTGCTTACCCAACGGCATTCATTCTCCATCCTTGGAATTTGCTGAAGATAAGCACTTTATGTGTACTTTGTTTGTCCACTATGGAAATATCCATGGTTTCTCTTGTGCATACATACCTCAAATCTCTTTATCTTCCCTTAATTCTCAAATAAAGTTATTTTAATTTATACATACAACAATAGTAAAATAAAACAACAGAAAAATGATGAATGTTAGATGCACTGACATCTAGAAGAATGACATGAGAAAGAAAAATAAGTTTCCTAGAGATTAACAATCTTGTAGCCAAACATGGAAAAAAGTTTCAGCCAAGAGAAGTAATGTTTAAGAAACACTCAAGATAGTGGGAACATCAGGTATATGTAGCAAAAATTGCACCCAGAATACTCAATGTGACAGGCACATAAATTCATATAACTCACACAAGTGGACTAAGAGATAAAAACAAATGGAAAAGTTAAAATTGTGTATGGCCTTGCATATCACACTAGTGGGTTTGATTTATTCTGTAGTTTACAGAGAATCACTGAAGTGTTTCACATAGTTAAATGACCTTATATGATAAGGCCTTTTTGAAAGATCACGAAGAGTCAAAAATGTATCAGAGGGAATCAGAAAGTCACCTAGAAAAAGTTTTTGGGGAAAGTTTATTTGCAGAATTCTCAATAGTTGTTGATTTATGTAAGGCAGCAACAAAGAAAATAAATACTACCTCTATTCATCATTATAGTATGTTACACAATAATTAGATGGGCAAATTCATAGAACTTGATGACTGTGAAGGGAAAGATAACTTGGAGAAGATGTCAGGAGATCCTCACTGTTTCTAACTTGGGAGTTTGGGTGAATGATGATAGTATTAATTGGTTGAAGATCAGGGAAATTGCTAAGCACTTAAGAGTCAACTTTTTTTTTTGAGGGGGGTGGTTGACCCGGTGGTGCTCAGGAGTTACTCCTGACTCTGCACTCAGAAATCACTCCTGGCATCTCAGGGAAACATATAGGGTGCCAGGAATTGAACGAGAATCTGTCTGGAGTTGGCTGCATGCAAAGCAACACCCTCCGCTGCTGAGTTATCTCTTGGGTCCCAAATTTCTGCTTCTTTATTTATAAGATGACGAGAACTTAGTACTAACACAATTGAATGTGGTGAGTTCTGATTGCAAAATAGAGAAACCATGTAGGAAAGCTCCAGATGTGTTAGAAAACAATATCATTGGACAATAGATCTAATATAATTTTTCTTTTCTGTCTCACAAAAAATATGGTAAAAAAATAAAATATTCATGATTAAGCTATCACCAAAACGCTTATTTGTGTGATATGGCAAGTTATTTTGGGAATGTCTTAGGATACATTGCTATTAATTTATATGGAAATATTTTTAAGGTTTTTCAGACTCAAAAATAAGCTACTGTTAGGATGTGACTAGGGATAGAACAAATAGTTTGCGTGCTTGAGGTTTTTCATGTGATCTCTGGTATCCCAAACAAAACAAAATAACCCGAAACAGTAAAACTTGACCTACTCATGCATATTGAGGACATTCTGTTGGATAATAAAAAAAAACGTGTACAGTAGAGTCACCAATGTGAATCAAAATACAAAAACACACAATACTTTTTTGTTTGTTTAGTTGGATTTAGGGGCCATATCTGGAGGTACTCAAAATCTAGCCCTGCTTCTTAGCTCAGAGATCAAGCCTGGCAAGAATCTGCACACTTCATTATGTATGAGAGTCATAGCAGGACCTTACCCACCATGCCACTGTTTCAGCAACAGAAACATAGTTGAACAGGAAAAGCATTTGCCTTGTACACAGTCTACCCAGGTTGAATCACCAGCACATCATAGTTCCCTGAAATTTATCAGGAGTAGCACATGAGTACAAAGCTAAGAGCAAGCCCTGAAAACTGCCAGGTGTGATCAGGAAAACAAAACAAAACAAAACCAGAATCTGAGTTATGAGTACATTATATAGAACTGTGTCCAAATATTTTTTTTTTAGTTTTTTTTTTTAAGGGGGGTCACATCCAGCAGCCTCAGGGGTTACTCCTGGCTCTACGCTCAGAAATCACACCTGGGAGACTTGGGGGGGTCACATCCAGCAGCTTGAGGGGTTACTCCTGACTCTACGCTCAGAAATCACACCTGGAAGACTCTGCGGACAATATGGGATGCTGGGATTAGAACCACTGTCCTACATGCAAGGCAAACACCCTACCTTCATGCTATCTCTCCGATCCCAACCTCAAATGTTTTTTTGCCCATCAGAAAGAGTAAAGGTTTATTCCATATTATTTTAAGTTTGGTCAGTGCTTATTTTTCTGATGATCTTTCAGTTACAATGAATAGAAAGTAAAAGGCTTGAAAATGAATAAAAATATGTTGTCAATAAATAATATTTTTTCATTTTTCATAGAGTGAAAATATGCATCAAGGATCTAAACAAAATGAATTGTGCTTTGCTCTCTTCAAGTACACCTTTGAAATAATATATCAATTGGGTATGTGATTAGAGTTAGAGATTAGTCTAAAACGAAGTAGATGGAATTTCTGCGAATCTATGTCTGCCTAGTGGGACTGACTGTGAAAAACTGTGAGTCTTGTCTGTGTGCTTCTCTCTCCTCTACTGTCACCAGAACCTCTTGGGAGTGGGCCGAATCAGCTCCAAAAAAACTCTCTCTCCCAAAGGAACATTCTAGTGCAGGAACGTCCAGGAACACCTCCATAACGTGAAAACCAGCAAGAAGCAAGTACTTTGCAAAAGCCAGGTACCCTGTTTGTGACGTGAGGCTGGGAATTTCTGCGAATCTACGCCTGCCAAGTGGGCCTGACTGCCAAAAACTGTGAGTCCTCTCTGTGTGTTTCTCTCTCCTCTCCTGTTGCCTGAACCTCTTGGGAGTGGGCCTAAAAGAGGCTGCAGAAGAGCACAGCCACTCTGCTTCGCTACGCGGTTCTAAGGAAAGAACATCGTCACAACAAGAAGAGAAAAAATCACACTAAGGATTGTGCTGGATCACTGAAGCCCAGCATTTCTATCTGAACTGTCTTCTCTGCTGCTTGCTTGGGCCTAAGATTTGATCCTGTGTGAGGCCTCATCCACAGAGAACTCCACTCTCTTGGAAAGGGCATAACAAGAGGAGTGTGGCTGCGTATATCATTTAGCCAATGAATACCACTGCAACACATAGAAAAACACACAATATAAGTGTGACAATGGGGAAACAACACAGGAAAGCATCAGACATAGAGAACGAAGATGACAATTTTGATGACCAGATAATAACCAACGAACTAATCAATCTCTCAGATAAGGACTTTAGAAGAGCAATATGGAAGATGCTGAAAGAACTCAAAGAAACCATGGACCGAGTAAAACAGAACACTAATAAGAACCAAGAAAATATGACAGAAATCACAAAACTCCAAACTGAAATAACATGTCAACTAATAGGCCTGAAAAACTCAGTAAATGAATTGAATGACAAAATGGATAAGCACAACACCAGGGTAGAAGAAGCTGAGATTAGAATTGGTGCTGTGGAAGATGAGATAAATAACAATTCCATACAGTAGGAGAGATTGGAAAAAAAACTTAAAACAAACGAACAGACAATGGAAAAAATAGTCAAAGAATGGGAACAGATGAAAATAGAAGTCTATGATAAGATCAACAGAAACAACTTAAGAATCATTGGAGTTACAGAGACATAGGAAGAAAATTTCCAGGAAGAATCATCGGTCAAGAACATCATTAAAGAGAAACTTCCAGAGCTAAAGAACATATGTGATCAAATCCTGCATGCCCGAAGATTACCAACCAAAAGAAACCCCAGAAAAAATACCCCAAGAAACATCCTAGTCACAATGACTAATCCCACAGATAGAGACATAATTCTGCAAAAAGCAAGATCAAAAAAGAAAATTACATTTAAGGGAGCATCCTTGAGAGTTACAGCAGACCTGTCACCAGAAACACTTAAGGCCAGAAAGCAGTGGTGGGATATTGTGGCAAGACTGAATGAAATGAATGCTTCACCTAGAATACTCTCCACAGCAAAACTCACTTTACGGTTTGATGGAAGAATACATGCTTTCACAGACAAAAAACAGCTCAGAAACTTTACAGACTCAAACCCACCCTTAAAAGAAAAACTGAAAGACCTAATTTAAGACAAGACTAACCAAAAGACACACCAAATTTTGATATAAAGATGGCATCAAATCCCAGGACAATTCTTTCTCTCAATGTCAATGGACTAAATGCACCAGTTAAGAGAACACAGTGGCTAAATGGATCAAAAAACTCAATCCAACTTTCTGCTGTCTATATGAAACACACCTGAATAGTTAGAGCAACTATAGACTCAAAATAAAAGGTTGGAGGAAAATTATCCAAGCAAACAACACCCATAAAAAAGCTAGAGTGGCCATACTGATATCATAAAATGCAAACTTTATACTCAGGAAGGTTGTAAGGGACAAAGATGGACATTATATATTAATCAAGGGGTATGTAGAGCAGGAAGAAATCACGCTTCTAAACATATATGCACCGAATGAGGGTCCAGCAAAATATTTAATACAATTGTTGACAAAGCTGAAAAATAACATCAATAACAACACAATAATTGGGGGGATCTCAACACGGCTTTGTCAACAATGGATAGGCCAACCAGACTGAAACCTAACAAGAACATACTGGATCTGAGGAGAGAAATGGAAGAAAGAGGCTTAGTGGATATATATAGGACACTCCATCCCAGAAACCTGGATACACATTATTATGTACTGGGACATTCTCCAGGATAGACTGCATGCTGGCACATAATACATATCTTCATAATATTAAGAGGATAGAATTTTTGCAGGCTACCTTTGCTGACCACAAGGTTCTGAAATTATTTGTGAATTCCAAAGGAACAAAGAAGAAAAACTTTAACACCTGGAAGTTAAACAGCCTCATACTGAATAACCAGCGGGTAAGAGATGAAATCAAAAAAGAAATCAAAAGTTTCCTGGAAACAAAAGATAATGAAGACACAAACTCTCAGAATTTATGGGACACAGCAAAAGCAGTACTGAGAGGAAAATTTACAGCACACCTCAGGAAGGAAGAAGGGGCTTCCATGAGTAGTTTAATGAAGCAGCTTATAGAACTAGAAAGTGCTCAACCAAAGGAACCTAAATTAGGGAGACAGAAGGAAATAACAAAGCTGAGAGCAGAAATCAATGAAATAGAAACCCAAAAAACAATCCGAAAGATTAACGAACGCAGAAGTTGGTTCTTTGAAAAAATAAACAAGATTGTTAGACCACTGGCAAAACTAACAAAGAATGAGAGAGAGAGAGAAACTTAATAACTCGTATTGGGAATGAAAAAGGAGAGATCACTACTGATATGACAGAGATTCAAAGGGTAATCAGAAACTACTTTGAGCAGCTCTACGCCACTAAAAATGAGAACCTGGAAGAAATGGATAAATTCTTGGACTCTTATAATCTTCCATGTTTGAAGGAAGAAGATGTAGCATATCTAAACACCCCCATCACTATTGTTGAAATTAAAACGGTATTGAAATGTCTGCCCCCAAAAAAAGCCCAGACCCAGATGGATTCACTAATGAATTCTTTCAAACTTTCCAAGAGGAATTACTACCAATCCTGGCAAGACTCTTTCATGAAATAAAAAAAACGGAAACACTTCCAAATACCTTTTATGAAGCCAACATCACCTTGATACCTAAGTCAGACAGAGATGCAACAGAAAAAGAAAATTACAGACCAATATTGCTGATGAATGCAGATGCAAAGATCCTCAACTAAATCCTGGAAAATAGAATACAATTCCTCATAAAGAAGAACATCCACTACGATCAAGTAGTTTTCATCCCAGGAACGCAATGATGGTTTAAGATCCGTAAATCTATCAATATAATACACAACATCAACAAGAAAAATAAAAATCACATGATCATATCAATAGATGCAGAAAAAGCATTTGATAAGGTCCAACACCCATTCTTGATCAAAACTCTCAGCAAGATGGGAGTGGAAGGAACATTTCTCAATCTAGTTGAAGCCATCCACCACAAACCAATGACAAATATTATCCTCAATATAGAAAAACTAAAAGCCTTCCCTCTAAATTCTGGCATAAGACAAGGCTGTCCTCTTTCACCACTCCTATTCCACATAGCACTGGAAGTACTTGCTATAGCAATTAGGCAAGAGAAAGATATCAAGGGAATCCAGATAGGAAAGGAAGAAGTGAAGCTCTCTCTTTTTGCAGATGACATGATACTCTACTTAGAAAACCCTAAAGACTCTACCAAAAAGCTTCTAGAAACAATAGACTCATATAGTAGGGTGGCAGGCTACAAAATTAATACACAAAAATCAATGGACTTTCTATACACCAATAGTAATAAGGAAGAAATAAACATTAAGAAAACAACCCCATTCACAATAGTGCCACACAAACTCAAATATCTTAGAATCAACTTGACTAAAAATGTGAAGGACCTATACAAAGAAAACTATAAAACTCTGCTCCAGGAAATAAGAGAGGATACGTGGAAATGGAACCATATACCCTGCTCATTAAATGGCAGGATTAACATCATCAAGATGGCAATACTACCCAAGGCATTATACAGATTTAATGCGATCCCTCTAAAGATCCCCACGACATTCTTCAAAGAAGTGGATCAGGCACTTTTGAAATTTATCTGAAACAATAAACACCCTAGAATAGCGAAAGCAATCATTGGAAAAAAGAACATGGGAGGAATTACTTTCCCCAATTTTAAGCTTTACTACAAAGCAACAGTTATCAAAACAGCATGGTATTGGAACATGGACAGGCCCTCTGACCAGTGGAATAGGCTTGAATACTCAGAAAATGTCCCCCAGACATACAGTCACCTAACCT